>VZUI01064855.1:0-60700 GCA_013401135.1 Cettia cetti | reverse complement strand
TTTCCCTTTCCCTTTCCCTTTCCCTTTCCCTTTCCCTTTCCCTTTCCCTTTCCCTTTCCCTTTCCCTTTCTCTTTCTTTCTCTTTCTCTGTTTCTCTTCCTCTCTTTTTTTCCACCACACATATTTATGTGTGTCATACCACAAAGCGTGACTAGTTCCTCAAAGAATTGCTGTTCTAACTTGCTATTCACACTTCCTTTTTCTTAAAAATGTCATGCAATAAAAATTTACCTTATATGATATTTTTGTATGTTTGCATATATGCACTCATCATGATATTTGATCTTCTAAATCCAAGATTTTATCCACATTGGTTATGAAAACTTCTTTTAATAGAATACTACTTGGGGTGAACTATTCTAATGATTTTTTTACTGCAAAGGACACCCATCTTCAAATGAAAAACCTGTCTATGGGCATAAACCCCATGGTGAATTTTGAGCAAGGATGACTGATTTTTTGGTTTTTTGTTGTTTTTTTTTTTTTTTTTGAGTGGATTATTGGGATTACTGGAATATTCAAAGCCAGAAACTGCAAAAAAGTCACTATGCAGAAATTTGCATTTGTACATAGGTAATTAAAAAAAGAAAAATACAAGCTTAAAGAACCAGATTAGGTGTTTGTCAAAAGTTGCAATTAGAAGGTTCATCCTTCCTGGCTTTTAATGTTGCTCTCCTGCCCCCATGCTGAAAGTGACTACATCGGGAAGAAGGCCATCAGAAGAATAAAAATGGGATCCACAGGAATCCTGAGTTTCACATGCTGGCATGAGGGCAAACTGAGATTTCCAAATGAAATGTGTCATCATCCTTGACACTCTGCCAGCCTCAGTAGAGGGGCTTGAACGAGAGTGAGAATTTTCCATATATCTGCTCAGAAAAAGCTCTATTGCCTTTAGAAGAAGACTTCATGGCTTTTCCTAACCAAAGCTCAGCACAGATTGTTCCTGAGCAAGTTTCTGATCAGGTTGCCAAGGGAGATTGCAAAACAGTCATTATTAGGTGTGTTTAAAAGCCTCTTAGAAAAATATATATTCCTCATCATGGAAATGCAGCTGAGGCTGCCTTTGACTAAAGAAACTAAGAAACTAAAAGGTTTCTTCCACTTTGTTTCCTGCTTTCTGGAATTTCATGTTCACTTTTATATGATTTCACATTGATTCTCTTGAGCCCTAGTGAGAAAGTGAGAAAATGTTTGCCTACATGGAAAACAAGCACATACAACAATTAAGAGATATGAAGGATGAGCTACTAATGAATCCAAGATGGAACTCAAGGAAACCAGTTTCTGCCCAGACTATTACACAGTGGTCCACTTCAGAAATTCCAGATGAACAAGACAACTCATTTTGATGTCATTTTTCTTCAGTCACTGCAGAACTGTACAGAGATAGAAAGCATCACTTTTATGAGTTTTAGACATATCCCACTGTAAATCCATTTGACCTGCAGCCTATTCTCCACTTTTTCACATATATTTATTGATTCCATTGATTAAGGTATCTGTTTTATGTGAAGCCTTCATTTGTTCTCGTAAAACATTCTTTAGCAGCTGTTATAGTTCAGACAGAGTGGTATGATAAGACTTAAACTTATACAAAGTAATATTTTCACACTGATAACAGCACTATCAATAAATATCATTTTTAAAAAATCACTGGACCATTTTTTAGTATTTTAACTCTGATGACCATGTGGTTTGTTTTGCATTTGGACAAAAAAAAAAAGGAGCTTGAAACACCAAAATATTTTCTACATAGATAATGTTTTTATACAGATTTTTTCTTCCATCTTTAACATTTTCAATAAAAAATTTGTTTTCTATCCAAGTTATGGCTTAGTTTTCTAGACAAATTATGTCAGACCACTGAAAATCAACACATTTTTCATTGCAATATTAATGCACCCAAGAAATTTGGAGGGTTTTTGTGTGTTAGTTTAAATTCCCTTTCATAAAAAAGGCAGGATACAAATTTTGTATTTGTGATGAGAAAATTTTGAGGCAAATAATTCCAGGTAATTTACAGAACCACTGGTAAAATTACAAAATGTTAAGTCTGTGGGCTAGATTGGATTTTTTGCTTGCATACAAAATGCCTTTGCATCTATATGGTTGAATCTACTTAAGAAATTTTATACATAAACCTTGTAACTTAAAATATTATGTGGCGTAGCAAGTAAAACATCTATTAAAATGTTTTGACTATACTGTGTTGCAGCAACTCAGTCCTCCACTCAGAAGATTTTCTCTATCCAAGTGCTGGCCAAAAGAACAGACTTTTATTGCCTGTGATCAATTAGGACAGGTAGAAATTGCTGCTGTACCAACAAATTACATTGTTTAAGATGAAATAAAACATCAAGTGCTGCATACCATTCTGGTCTTTGCAGAGGAAAAAAACTGCAGTAAAATTGCAGTAAAAGCACTGCATCCACCTTTATGCTACCTCACTGAGGAGATTACAAAGCTTCAGTTTCTTCAATGATTTGTGTAATCTAAATCTCTTTGGTTTTGTATTATCAAGAAAGATAGACAGGGAAATAAAGAAATTTTGACAATTTCTACTAGCTCCAAGCTGGTGCAGATTTGCTATACCTCCCAGCTGACCCTCATTTTGTATGTCCAACTTTGTATTTAATTCAAGACAGAAGAATTGCCAACCATCTGAATTTCACATAGTTTAGCTGCTTCTGGTTATCCTCTTACTTTCCACTTCTTTGTGGTCTTTACTGCTGCTGAGGATGTCAGAATGATGTTGAAAAGGAAGAGCTGGTTTTCAAATATTAATGATCATTTCAAACAGAGAATTCCAAGGTAGCTGGACGAAAACTGCTCAAAACTCTTTTCCTGTCTAAGGGTTAGGAATGAACTCTTTAGGCAGAATTTAGTATTGCTGGGAAAATTCTTAAAGAACTAGGTTCTACCAGTTTTATGGTTGTACATAATATTTACTCCATGTATATGCGCAAGCTTACACCAGGAAATAAACAATATTTTGTGTAAGATAAAATATACCTCTCAGAGTCAAAGAAAGGCACTTCAGTGAGTCACATTATCTTTGGGTCTTCTTGCTTTCTGCAGGAGCTGTCCCTCATAGCTGTGTCATGGCAGGGAGACAAAGATTTTCAGCCTCCATTTGGTTTCAAACTCTGCAGTAATTACAAACTAGAAGTCACTGTCTGTCATACTTTTGCTGCCACTCAGCACTGTATAACACGTCCCCTCCCTGCTTCTCCCACTGTGGTCTTTGCTACATCCCATTAGTTCTTTCACAACCTCCAAGACTAAAACAAATAATGAGACTATTGTAAACTCAAATCTCTGCAATTATATTCTCCAGAAAACTCAGTAAATTACAGATAGCCTGGGATGAATGCAGAAATTAATACATTTGCAAGGTTTTAGGCCTTAGATAAATATATCTGCTTTGTTTCCACTATCAAGTTACAGAATTGCCATGAAAACAGCAGATTTTATGTTATTTTCAAAGACAAAAAAACCAATTCCAGCTCAGAATCACTCAAGGCCACAGACTCTTGTAGCCTGTGAGGCAGTACTAAGGGAATATCGTAGTATTCTGGCCACAGACTGTCTTGTCCAACAAAACACTACTGATGACTAGAAATCAAATACTAGGGTAGAAGGTGAGTAAGGTCTTCTTATTAACAAACTGTGATTTGGGAAAACACACACTGGTTCAAGAATTTGAAATTAAAAAGATTTATAATTAGTATTCTAGATATCTTCAGACATTTAAAAGAAGAGCTAAAGCACACAGGAGTTTTACAAATTTATACCAGGTCAGGCATAATATTAGGTACTGAGAATGGTGTAACATATTCCCCTCTTATTGCTACAGGCAGAGAGCCTGTGCTTGATCTGCATGAGTGATGCAAAGATTTTTCTTATTCTGTTAGTATTTCTTACCTTCTGCTACCTTGGAGGCCTTAGAAGGGCAGTAAGTACTAGAAAGAAAAAGTATGTTTTAGACTTAGGTTGGAAAAGAGGAAAGTAGAGAAAAAATATTATCCCAGCTGACAACCCAAGAAAGGTAATTATGCACTTACAAGGTCTTTTGGACAGAGAAGGAAAATGGTTTCCTTTCCTTTCAAGGTTCGAGAATGAGGGTACAGATTATAGTTCAGTCTTCATCTCTCTTTGAACTCTTACTTTCCAAGTCACCTTGATCATTTATTTGGTGATTGGACATGTACAAGTTGTTTACTGACTGACAAAAAGCAATGTCTCAGAAACTGTGTGTGGATATTCCCCCATGACAACAATCTTATGATGAAAACATGAAAATGTCTATTTTAATAAGTTAAGATTTTGAAGGTTTTTCCTTCTACAATACGCCATTCTCCAGTGGACAGATCAGTATGCAACAGTTATTAACTCTAGATGTAAATAACTTTTTTTAAGGAAAAAAGAAAGATGGGATGTCTTTTCACTTCTAAATCCTGATCATATGGATACCTCTCAGTTAAAGATAGAGTGTCATTTGAAAATGGACCTAAATTTTAGCTGCTACTCATTACCAAGCACACTTAGCTTGGAAGGAAAAGATATGGGAAGGAAGAGACCTGTCTAAAATATTTCATTTATTTGAAGCCTATCTTCTGTATATTGTACTTTGTTCTGTAATGTAGAGTGCATTGTTATGTAGCACCAAGAAAGCAGAAGTACTGGAAAACCTGAAAAAGAATAATCTTTTATGACTATTTCCTTTTGTATTCTTCTTTGTGCTATATGACATGAAATGTTTTCAGCAACTGTCAGCACTGTGTAAACAAAACAGTCACTAATTTAGAAGGTTTTAAGTGAAGGAATTGCACATGAAAACAAATATGATGATAAAGAAGAAGCCTGTTTTTCTTCTTTGTCAATTTTTCCTTCACAAATAATAAGAGGAGTTAACAGGAAAGGTGAGTAGGTATGTCACAAACATGTCTATAAAAAGATTTTTTTTGCCTTTTATTGAAAAACAGAATACCAACCTCTCTCCTCCTTTCTTAGCTGCTCACCTACATTTCGTCAATGCAGTCATTTTAAGAGAGACCAGTTGAAAACAAAACGGACATTTTTATTTATGCCCAGTGTTGGTGAGCACTGGTCACTGTGCTGGACTTTGTCAGTTGCTTGTGTCCTTGGACTACCCTGGAATGGCATCTGAGAAAAGATTTTAAAGTACCTTTTTTTTCTTTCAGCCAGTCTAGTTCCCTTATTATATTTAGCAGACTCTAGTGCTACTTCAACACTAATACCAATAATAAAAATACTTCGTACCTCTGAGGAATTATTTTGTTTTGGATTTTTTTTTCCGAATTTAACTTCCTGAGTCTGTTCTTAATCCCTTACTAAATGTTGTTGGCAAGTATTAGCGAGCAAGATTAACTGTAATGTGTAAGCTTTTTTTAGTATCTGCAAAGAGCTGTGAGTAATCCCCATTTAGGCATAGATCTAATTCACATGTGCTTTTAGAATTGAAGAATGACATTAGAATGACAATGAGAATATTTCAGAATTTATTTAAATAAAAATAATTGATAATTAATATAATTATGTGACTTTATTTTTATGCGTATTTTAAATTTTCATTAGAAGAAATGTGTCTATAATAGTTCACAGAAGAAACTCAAGAAGTCAGAAAATATACCAATCCTGTGCATTTAAGTTTGCATCATTTCCATATTTATGCTGTTCACCTGTGGAAAGAAGATATTTGCTATTCCTTTAGTTCAATTAATAACCATAGATAAATTATCTATTAACCATTTATTTTTTCACTGTGTTGGTTTATGGCCTAAAAGATGCCAAATGCAATACATTTTGAATATTTCCATTATTTGGGTTCTAAATTTTTCAAGAATAAATTAGAGGGCTTCTACATACCTGGACTAATGATCTCTACTTTTGCACCAAAATTAAATGAGACACTGACGTCTAATCAAGATTCAAAACCTTGTTTCTTTCTGTTACAGAAAGAATTTGTAATGACATGGTTGTTCAATTTCTTTTCCCAAGGATATCAGTTAAGCACCTTTTACCAGATTCAGAACTCATGTAATACTATATGGGAATTTGAGACTGTGAAATGAATGCCAGACAGCAGAGCAGCGTGACTGTCTGAGGCGTGATCCTTGCTGGCTTTCACTTCGAATCATCATTTACTGTTGTGCAAAGTGGATACAGATTGCTCACAAACTAGATTTTTCCACCAATGTTTCTGTGAACTGAGTACACAAGGCAAAAGAGATTCTATCAGGGAATGTTGTTAATTGACAGAGCTAGAACGTTTGCTTAAGCACTGAGCAAAGATGTGGAAGTCAAACTGTGCATGCAGTTATGTTGTTCAGGCTTTACTGTCCACAGTTTGCTGCTTTACTTCCACAGGGAAGGATTGAAGCCAAACCTTGGGATTTCTCAGAGACCTATTGATCTGCCAGATTCAGCCCATTAGTCAAAGCAAATCTGACATGACTTAATTAGAAGTAAAAATTTTAAAAAAGATCACTTGCAGACAGGTTTATGCTGTACAAGCTAGACTGTGTTCATATATACTTTGAAATTACGAATGTATGAATTATATGTATGTTAGAATAGATTAGGAAATATATATGAATATGTTTTTTATCTAGCATTTAGCATTTTGAGACAGTGACATATTTAGTAAGCAAAAAATAAAAATGGTTCCTCCCTCCACTCAACTTTTTTCTTGGTTGAGACCAGTCTTAAGCATTTAGGCACAAAATGAGGAATGGAAAATGTTCTATCAGCTTCACATTTTAAAATGGCTAACCCTAACAGAAGAATCAAATCCATTGGATGCTTTTGAAAATTCAATATTCTTCTTTCATATAGATCTGAACTATGAAAATGAGACTGAGTTTGTTGATATTTATTTGTATTAATATAATATGCAATCAAACATTTAAGTAACTGCAGTGTGGGAGAAAACCAGAAAGCTCTCTGAAAGACTCTTCACAGTATTTGTGGATCCACTTGTAGATTCATATCACATCTTTTGCAGTGCAGTATTTGAAACAATTTTCAAAGCATTAGTGGAAGTCCAGACCAAGATTTTCTGGAAAATTTGGTGACATTTCTTTTTACTTTCCCCTTTTTGTACTGACCACTGCAGCATAGTCAAAACATATTTATATACATCTCCTAGGAAGGTATATCCTTGTGGTTGAACGTTGGGGGGCTGAAAGGTGAAGAATGAGTCAGTCACTGTGGCTGGGTTATGGACATTATAGTTAAGAACAAATCTCTTAATTTACAACTCCATGTATTCTATATATATTAACAGGTATTTATCTGAAAGTTTTCAGTTCACTTCTTTTTTATTTTTTCATCTTTTTACAACTGAGAATGAATAGTGGGTAATCAGAAATATCTGTGTCTGGTTATGCTTACATCTTATGCCATGTTCTTTTTCACTTGTTAAGGTGGGATGAAACATGCTGTGACCAACAGCTCATAAAAAAGAAAAGACTTAAAAAGAGATACAATTTAGGAAATTTAAGGAATGATAAATGAATGCTTTGGAATGTATATGTTCAGCTATGAAATAAAGAAACTTCATAAATCATATCTGTATACGCTCCTATCTTTCCACACAAATATTGAGCATTCCGGGATGATTTTAAAACCACAGCCAATTTTATTAACTGAATTTTACAATGGGAGACTGAAAAATGTGGGAAAATATCTTAGATAAGATCCTATAATAGTCTTTTCATTTTCTCTTTTCACTGAGAAATATTTTTTTGTGTGTCATACTCTGCCCTTACATTGAGAAGCTCCTTACTCCACAGGCATTACTGAAATCAATCTTTCTGAACATTTTGTAGGTTAAAAACCCATTTAATAAAATAGGAAAGGACAAATATGCTGAGGAACAGAGGAGTGAGTGGGAAAAAAAGTGAGAAACTAGTACAAACATCCAGGCTAGAGAAAAATGAGTATGAGGCATTAATCAAGGCACCCAGAGAAGAGATTACCTCCACAGACCACTCTGGAGCAGATATACACAGTGCAGCCCATGGTAAACTCGCTGTTGGAGCAGATAGATATTTCCTGAAGGAATTTGAGCTCATGGAAAACTCGTGCTGGAACAGAGTTTTTCCGGAAGAACAGTGGAGAGAACCCACCCAAGAACAGAGGGGAAATGTGAGGAGGAATAAGCAGCAGAGAGGAACGGCTATGTACTAGAACCCACATCCCTGCAAGCCCTCTGCACAGCTCAGAGGCTGCTGGGTAGAATTGGGAATGAAGGATTAAAGTGGAGACTGGAAAAAAAGGAGATGGTGAGGGGCAAAAGTGTCTTTGTAAATTCTGGTTTTGTTTCTCACCAACCAAATCTATTTAGGTTGGAAATCAACTAATATTCTCCAAATCAAGTCTGTTTTGCCTGTGATGGCAGGAGGTAAGTGACCTCACTGTCTTCATCACCAGGGTTTACCTCTTATTTGCCCCACCTGCCTGTTTAGGAGAGTTGGTAAATGTGTTTAATCCAGCAGATTACCATTTGTTTGACACAACCAAAACCCATCATTTGAATGCATCAATTTGTTCATCCTACATTTAGGATCTTCTGAAAATGCCAAAACAACTTGAAGCATATAAATATTTAATTTGAAGCATATTGTAACATTTAGAAACTGTAAATCATGAGCGTTTACAGCACTTTTTCTTGAAACTAAGCCTTAACCAAAAAATCAGATAACTGTCAGAAAGTCAAAAAATCCATTCAAGTCACATTTTTATTTTCAGCTTCAATCTGCTTGGAAAAAGAATAAAAAGAATCAAAAAGTTACCCGACCTTATTTTAAGATACTGTTGAAAATTTAGTATAAATTCAGAAATCCAACCTAAGCAGAGGATTGCAACTGTCACTTTTAAGACTGAATACTGTCCAAAAGAAAGAAAGCTGCCATAGAGACACTGCAGAAGAATACTTATATTCTTCATATATTTGATATAATATATATCTAAACACTTAGATGTTTTCCTTCTCATATTTAAATGTAAGTTTTAATTTCATGTTTCTACAATGAATGCTTATATGAAATTGGCTCTACACAGAAATGTGGTATGCATCACTAACAAGATCAAACAGCATAAAAGAAGAAATATAAGGAAATCATTTAATGTGGATCAGATTTGAGGTAGAGTAGCCTTCTTTAGATAAAAAGTCTGTATAGTTACCTGTTCCAAAGATTGACAGTCCTATTTCAGTAAACTTTATTGTCCATACTAGACCATTACAGAATGTAGCAAGAGACAGAACAAATTTTATTTTGAAGTTGACTTTTTTGTGCTTACAGCATGTGATGAGGGACAATGCTATGACAGCTCAGGTTTGCTCAGGCTTAATGACTGATCTAAATTGGAGCTTGGAGATAAGAGAAGTTCTTTAGTGATGCCTCAGTTGTCATTGATGGCTATGAGCAATTTTAAAGCTATTCAGGATGAGAATTGTCAGCTTGGGTCTGAAGAAGGGGAAAGTGGTACATATGACTGGAAGTTGGCAAGAATGCTATTGAATAAAAAAAAAAAAAAGAAAATAAAACTCCAAAGATTTATATTGTAATAGGTGATAATCACAACTATGTACAGTATTATACATCATTGGGGAAAGACATAGCGGATCTAAAGTGTGCAATGTAACCAGCTGTAGCTGTGACAAGACAAAAATTAAAGTTTAGGTTACATTATAGATCAGCAGCAGCAAGATGACTGAAAACAAAATGTTCAAGGCTAAAGACAATAAAGAAGTCAGTGTAGAGCAGAAGTTTCCCTTCTGACTGTTGATCTCAGAAAATATTTCTTTCTGACAAAGATTATCTGACAAAATTATCCCGCTTTTTCACACAGTATAGCATATTTTCCATCCAAATTAGAATTACTAGAATAGCAAGTATATAGGACAAATAATGTGTTCAATCATAATAAAGACAGAGGCTTGTGTTTGGGTGAGAAAGGGCTATAACTATCTTCTTTCAGACATTTTGGGAGCAGCATCTTCAGAATTGTGTCTCCTGAAAAGCTCACTTCAAATCCAAAAACTGCCTGGAGCAGCATATACAGAGCCAATGGGTATATTGAAGCACATTGGCTTCACATAACAAGGAACATTCCACAGCAATATTTGGGTCTCATTGAGGCTTACAGTCTTGTTTAGAGGGCAAATTTGGCCATCAGTGCATCTTCAGAGCAGTCTTCCAAAGACAATAAAGTTTTTGTACTGTGTTTGCATGGTTTTGGTAATGGGTGGGCTGCAGAGGTGGCTTCTGTGAGAAGCTGCCAGAAGCTTCTGCCATGTCCAGCAGAGCCAATGGCAGCCAGCTCCAGGTTGGATTTGCCATTGGTCAAGGCCAAGTCAATCAAGAATGGTGGCAATAACTTTGTGAAACCTATTTGAGAAACTAAGAAAACTTATTGTAGAGATGTATTTACAGCCAGAGAAGAGAGTGACAATATGTGAGCGGAACGGCTCTGCAGACACCAGGGTCAGTGGAGAAGGAGAGGGAGGAGGTGCTCCAAGCATTGGAGCTGAGATTCCCCTGCAGCCCTTGGTGCAGTTCATGATGAAGCAGCTGTGCCCCTGCAGCCCATGGAGAAGATGCACACAGGAGCAGATGAATGCCTGAGAGGAGGCTGTAAAACCAGGAGAAACCTGTCCTGGAGCAGGCTCCTGGCAGAGACCTGCAGGCCCGTGGAGAGAGGAGCCCACACTGGAGCAGGTGTCTTGGTAGGACACATGATCCTCCAGAGGACTCACACTTGAGCTAGCTGCGCTGGAAGGACTGCACCCCATGGAAGAGTGACCCACATTGCAGCAGTTTGTGGAGAACTGTTGCCCATGGGATGGACTCATGTTGGAGAAGTTCCTGGAGGAATTGGAGTTCCAGGAGTTCCTGCCATCTATGGGAGGAACTCCACACAGGATCAGGGGAAGGACTCCTCTTCCTGAGCAGCAGCAGGAACAATGAGTGATGAACTGACAATAACACCCATTCCCCATATCCCTTAGCTGCTGGAGGAGAAGGAAGTAGAGCTTGGGAAGGAGGAAGGGGTGGGGGAAAGATTTTTAAGAAAGTTTTTAAGATTCATTTTACTTCTTACTATCCTGCTCTGGTTTTGTTTGTAATAAATTGAATTAATGTCCCCAAGCTGACCCTGTTTCTCCCAATAGTATTTGGTGACTGAGTGATTTCTGTCCCAGTCCTTATCTCAATTCACAAATCTTTATTATATTTTCTTTTCTCTATCCAGCTGAGAAGGGGAGTATTAGAGTGGCTTTCACAGGTATCTAGCATCCAGACAGGGTCAACCTACTACAATTGTCTTCCATGCTAATGTTAAAAGTACTGCCTACCTGTGGTGGGATGATGAAAAGCAAACCAGAAAATGGTTTGTTGATTAGGAATCTTGTCGCTTAAACTAAAAAATTACTGGGCAGAATGGGCTTACTTCTGATTTTTTTTTTTTTAATTTAAGTTTGAGATCAAATGTGACAAAGTAGCTTTATCAATATTGTCAGGCTCAAAAATACACATCACAATTTCAAGGAAATTTATTGACTACAGTTTATTTTAATGTTTATAGTTACTCTTTTTTACAGTATTTTGATTAGCATTGGTGCATAATTCTATATATTAGGTATAATGGTTTTCAACAGAAAATACATATTTTATCTTTGTTAAAAATTGATTGGCATGTGTATATTATTTGAAGATTTCACTACGAAGGGGTTTTATGATTATTGATCTTTTTGTGAGCAAATACCACAGTTTTCTGTCTCTATCCTTTTTCTGACTGTAAAGATTTGTGCACTTGTGTTTTACCATGCAGGTATAATGCCATAGAAATAGTTTCCAAAAGGGTCCCAAGTTTCACAAATATTGTGGTCCAAATATTCGGAACTTACTGAAATTTACTTAGCTAATTTATTTAGGAAATCTGTGTTACCAAAAGAAAAAAACTCATGGTATCTGTATATTTAGCATTTATGCTGTAATTTTAGTGACAGAACTATAAGATGCTGTATTTTCTTGCTGTGCACAGTTTGATCACTATTCTGATTACTGAAGTATAGCTGCACTAGGGAGATTTTCCCTGTAATTTATTAGTTTCCAAATAACAAAAGTGAAAAAAGATAAAAGGTCAACAGTGTTGTTTGGAAAATCCTGTGACTTGACAAATTTCAAAAATAGCAGGTTCAAATGAATAATCTGCTTGTTTCCAAATCAAGTCCTATGGATTCCTCCTTATTTCTCATTTTACTCACTTTGTATAATTGTGGAGCTTAAAATCTTTGGTTTTGTATTTTTTCTTTTCTGTGAGAAATCAGATCTTTAGGAGGATGATTTTAAGCATTCTCACAGACAGAGAAGTAATGATTATCTTATTTCACCATCTTTTCTATAAATTTAGACTGTTGACTTGGAAATGAAAGGAAAAAAAAATTGTACAGAAACTCTTAATAAAGTAGTTCCATAAAAACCTAAATTCCCCAGATTAAAAACTGTTCAAATAACTGAATTATTTTACAAGAGATCCACAGGGGCATAGCATCAGTAGTTTGAATCATTCTTGAAAACAAAGGGAACAGTTGAAACATTGATTCATGATATATGACCTCTCAGATATTTCTTATTAGCAGAAAATTTACTATTTTGGATATGCTATTCAACAAATATATAGGTATTTAAAGGCATAGCATTTTTGAGATAAAGGAATTCACCTTGTCTTACACTACATGTGTTTGAAACGATCCAATCATCCTTTGAAATTCCTGGAGAGAAAATAAGAGATTCAGCTTCCTCATCTATCTCAACTAGGCTCCTGCAGCTTGAAGATACACACTCTTTTTCTTCTAATTATAATTCAATAAATATATTAACAATTTTTACAGGTCTAGAGGGTATATTCATTCTTTTTACTTATTAATTTAATTTATTACTGTGCTTCTCTTCAGTTTTGCATTAGAGATAGCTGTGCATATTGTGCTTTAGTGGACTTTTTTAGTGGACTTTTTTATGCAACTTTTTAAAGTGCTTTTTGGATTAGAGGAAAGCAGTCTTGGGTTTCCAGAATGGCCAGGTCCTATTTACCAAATTCATATTCCCTTTTGACACAGTAAAGACAACCCTTACCTGCTGTTTGGGGTGGTTTTTTTGGGGGGGGTTGGGGATTTTTTGGTTGGATAGTGGCTTCTGTTTTCTGTTTTGTTTTGTTTTTAAGAATAGGGCTCCTAAGGGGCTTCTTTTACTTCTTAGGAGTCATTTGATCTTATTCAGGCTTCTAGCATTACCAAATTACCTCTTCTGGACTGAACATCTAAATTTTCTCCACAGCCAGTGGGGTAAAAAGGATATCTTTACAGCCTCCTTGAAAAGTCTTCCTGACTTTGTAACTCAGCTGTGAAAGTACCCATCTCCCAGTGGGCGATCTACAAATCTTAAAATATTAGAAGATATTAAAATATAAATTATAACTAGTGAGTGCAAATGAACATATACAACATATAATATGCAATATATCTGTTGATTCTAAGCATATTTTGCATGCTATGCAATTCATACTGCCCTAAAAAGTCAAATTTAAGTCTAAACCAGACATTTTTCTGTCTTACACATTGTCAAGTAACTCTCTTCTTTTAAACACTGAGGAATTCTTTAACAATATTTTCCCTCCATCCAACTGACTTTTTGCAGATAGATAAGTCAAAGTACATAATTCTATTGATTCCTTTCTCCTCCTAAACTAATGTGTTCATTTTTCATAATGCAAATTTCAATAAATGACTAGAAAGATGAAAAAAATCCTCTTTATTAATATAGTTAGGAATATACACTTACTAAAAATAAATAGAAAATATTTACTTGGCATGCCAGAGTTTAAAAGTACACTCTCTTGAGGTGACCTTAAATTCTTTATCTGATGAGGTTTTATCTTTTTAAGCTGCATTTTATTTTTTAAGTACACTAAGAAAGTTTGATATTCATCTACTGGGACTAAAAAAGTGTAAGAAATAAAACCCTGCAGCCATGAGAATAGTTTATAATTATTTTGCAAAAGCATGTCCTACATTTATGAATAAAAACTTGATTTATAATCTAGATAAATTACTTCTGTAATAACCAGGGGTTGTTTTTCTTCTTTTATTCTTAAAATGAACATAGATCCCAGTTTCCCAGGATTGGAAGATATATATATATTATAATTGAGACCAATCAAAGTATGTAAAACCTCTCCAAAGTTATAAATCTTACAATGCCTTACATGTATGCACTTCACAAAGCACAGTGTAGTAAAATTCAGTTATATAGACAGCATAATAAAATATGTTTATCTAAATGTTCTCTTTTATCTGAAAAGGATTTAAATAGCAGCAAGATAAGTTCCTTTCCTAAAATGAAGAGCAAGAATGATGTTCACACAACAGAATAAATCCACAACAGAATAAATCCAACAGAGAAAAAGTGTTGGAAACAGTAATATATTTTCTTATCATATCATGAGGCTAATATAATTTGTTATGCTAAATTTAACTTGAATGTTTCTCATTTATTTTAATTAAATAACACTTGAAAAAGTGTATGCCAAAGGACAAGTAATTTCTTTAGTTTGAAGGGGAAAAAGAAGATGTTTCCTGTATAGTTGCCTAACACTCTTTTCTTAATCTCCCTCTTGCTCTCTCTCACTCTTCTTTTTTTTTTTCTTTTTTTTTTTTAATGTTTAGGCAGAATAAACTGAGGTTTACAGTTGTAGAGAACTGTAATGTCTTAGGACAAATAAAAACTTCAGATTCCTGGGCCTTGAGAAGGCTCATTAGAAATTTCTCATTGGTTTTAGGAATATTTGCCATTTACATATTGTTTCTTACAAGAAAACAGAGGGTAAAAAAAAAAACAAAACTAGGGATTTCTAAAGTATTATTCAAGCTGCATGATTGTCTATGAGACTGTTATTTATCAGACAGTTCAGTGTAGTAGGACTATTTTATTTTCCACAGGTGGTTGTATATCAAGGCAATAGTATGCTTCTTTTGGCATGGTAATAGGGAATCGGACATTTGTTTTCTGATTCTCTTGTCTATTGGAAGAGTGGCTTCTTTCTCTTGGGTTTTAGTTTGGGGTTTTTGCTTGGTTGATGGGTTTTTTTTGTTTGTTTGGTTGAGTTTTTTCATTTTCTTTATATAGGTCATTTAACCTACTTGAAAAATAGTAACAGCAATGCACCTTGCAGTTGAGCTTGACTACATTGATAGTTCTTAACTCTCTGTGAAAATAATAGTTTAATCCCGATCTGTCCTACAAAGATACGCTTTTTTTTTTTTTTTTTTTTTTTTTTTTTTTTTTTTTTATCCTAACCAGAGAGTAAGTATGTCAGAAGGTAACAACTATTTGGAACTCCAAGTGTTCTTTTTAATACACTGGTCGTTCATTTTGAAATCTGTGTAAAATCAGTGCTAGGAAAGAAGGTGGGCTTCACATTGTCGTTTTGGATCACCTGCAAGGAAAAGTAGTCCTTCCATGAGAAAGTGCTGGTTGTGTTCACTCTGCTTTGTCAACTGTAGCAACACTGCTTGGCAGCTGGCTTTGACCTCCTCTGGACCTCATGTAGTACCCTGTGAGCTAAATAATTTTGTGTGAGAAAGAAAGGAGACCCTGTAATCTAAGTATTTTTTATGTGAAGAAGGAAGGAGACCCAGAAGAAAAGTAACATGTGTAGTGGGAATATTACAGGAGTTCAGGTTCTGAAATAAAGCAGGAAATAAAATTGAGGATATGGCAAATTTTATGGGCACTCATTGAAGTTAAAATTTTCCAAACACTGCATCTCTGCAGGCCAGTGAAGAGGTAGTGAACAGATCAATGAAAAAAACCCAAATTGCTGACTTCCAGAATGAAGCATTGTGGGTGCTACAGTAGAAGTCTTCAGCATCTGAAAGGAAGTCCTTCTGTGATTCTCCTAAGCTGCTGACAGTCTCTGGACAACCTCATTTTCATTCAGCCTCTATTAGCGGTACCCAGGCCAGGACTGGTTAATTTAAGCAGAGCTGATTATGGAGGCAAAAGCAAAACGCATATGTGGTAGGCCCCAGATACATATTTAATAGTTTTTGTTTCTCTGACAGCACATATAAACAGGCAAATGAGTCCGTAAGCTACACTCCAGATCAAAAATGTACACATCTGATATTAAAAATCTATAATTTGTTAGGTGATTGTAAAACTCTACTTTGAAATGTTCTGTCCCTTCTAAAACAAGGGTTATTTCTGAGGGATACTATAACCATGAATAATGCAGATTTCTGCAAATGGCTTATAAAAATGTCCAGGGCTGCAGAGGTTTGGAAAAGTTTATGTAAAAGCAGAACAGTATTTTTTGGCATTTCTAAGTGTTCTAATAGTAGATAATTAGTTTATAAGATGCAAAATTTTTATAAAGAAAGCATAATACTTCTATGACTGGACTTTATTTAAACACCATTTCACCCTTAATTCTTTATAGTATGCATACTATTTAAGTACATTTTGCAATACTGAAAGTTGAGCTATTTTATTAAAATAAAAGTCTGCCTACCTTTAATTTTCAAAAATCAGTTAAGGTATAATTTTAGCCTACTACAAGACATGCATAAACCACTGAAAAATCTGCCAACAATGTAAAACAGTACTCATTTTCCCACACATTTTTCAAAGACATTCAAAAGAAAACAAAAGAAAATTCAAAGATAGATAGGATTCTTTAATATGTCAACAACAAATCTGGCAAAATTCTAAATCAAATAAAACTGGAAAAGCATTAGTTTTATAATAGTTCTGATTCCATTATATAGTCTACATTATAACATTGTAGCGGGAGTTTTTATACAAGTTTAAGTAGGAAATGGAGAAGCAGATCTTGCAGAGCTTTCATATTTCCCCTGTAAACCCGGTTAAGGAGTTGGAATGGCAATAACTGGACTCTCATCCTTTGGCTGAGCTAGTCTGTATAACCTTACTGACTCATCAAGAAATACCTGCTGTGCCATGGAAAATAAGGGAGTTTCACACTGCCTCCCTGCCGCATTGAAGAAAGAAAGATAAATAAACCTCTGAGGGTGAAGTGAGGCACCGGGTTTGGAAAAAAACGGTTACTAATTTTTCCCTTTGCCACATTTTTTCTTGCGAGCAAAGGTTTGTTTCCTCATTTAGTCAATGGAGTTCCTTCAGAAGGGTGTTTTGAGCATCTAAGTCAGAACTAGAGTACCTCACAAAGCCAGATGAGGCAAACACCCTGAGGAACAACAATCCTCTTGCCAGCACAATATATTGTATGCTGATCTTTGTCTAGACTAGATCGTGTTCTAGTAAGTGAGGGACCCTGCAGATAATGTCCCAGTCCTTTTTTTCCTCCAAAGAAAAGTAGCACATGCCATTGCTTAGGCCCAAAAGGTGTAAATTAAGGCATAGTTCAAGCACTCATCAATTGATTGGTCCAGTGGCCTTTTCTTATTCTTTCATGTTGTACATACTTGCTATGCTGTCTCCCATCTCCTAAATATTTTAGATGTCTCATTTCTAGTTAACGTTTCACTCCCCAGACCCTCTATAATTTAGTTTTATCAATTAGTGAATACCATTTTGTTTTAGAAAACAGAAGGGGGCATAAGGCTTCTAAATTTGATTTCTTTCCTTTTCTCTACAGTCTTAAAGAGTAATACTAAAACTCCCATGTGTCTTTTTGTTTAACTTAATTCAGGACTTTTTAAGGAACTCATTACACATCTCTTTTATTTCTGTTTCTGAGTGACAAATAGAGGGCCAGTTATTTATTCTTAGAGAGAACAAGGCATTCCGTTAACCTTCATCTGTATTATAAATAAGGGTGCATATCAGGGCTTGTCCTGCAATTTTCACAGATCAGAAATTTCCATGCATATTAATGAACATTTTGGATTTGTGAGAAGTGAAGGATTTAGTTTCTCAGGTAAATGGAATAAGCACCACTTTTTCTGCTATTTTCATCAGGCTTTTGAGTTAAAAGGAACTCTCCCATTTTAGGCTTTCATTGAGAAAACCAGATGATGGGTAATCTGCATTTTCCAAAATTGAAAGTAAGTTTTTTATAAAGTACCATTTTTTAAAGTACTAGATTAGACTGAATGTTATTCTTAAATTGGTTCCTAATTTAACAGACAGTTTCTAAGGGAGGATATAGAGGAAGAAAAAGATCAGTTAATAGCTGAAAAACAGAACACAAAGAAACACAAATAGAAACTGAATAAGCACCTGAGGACATGGACTTGTGATCACGCTGTATGTGGACTTTCTTATTTCTAGTTTTGATTTAAAGCTATAAAAAATACTCTTTTTTAGGTATAGCTAAAAATAAAAAGACCAGAATTGACATAGGTGGTAATAGAAACAAAACTGTAAAACTGCAAAAGCAACCCAGCCCTCGATATAAAGCTAGTCAGGAATTAACACATATAACAAATTCAAAGACTATTAGTTCAACACACAAAACACAAGGTGAGAAAAAAAATACACAAGGTGATAAAAAAAGTTTATAAGCTCCACAACAAATGTTGGTTTATAAGAAACAATGAACAGATAATGCAAGTAAGCAGAGAAAGAAGGATTCAGTTAAGTAGATTAGCAGGCATTATAATGGAAATTGGTAGTCTTAAAACTCTCATTTTTCTTATGCATATCTTACTTTAAATATCTGCAATTTGGGGCTAAAAGTGCAAAATATAATGTCAAATCAAATATAATTAAGTTACTTAAATGAATTTTGAAAAATTAAGTTGATGGTAGAAATAGAAACTTCTGCACTGAGTAAGGTACAAATGCTATATAAATGCTCAGAAACTTTTTTTGTAGAGAAAAGTGGTATAGGGGAAACATTTACAACAATAAAAAAAAATCTCTGTGCAATAAATTTCAGGCTAGCTTGAACTTTATTTAGTCCCATACTTCATCCCTGCTCCAGTGAAGTCAACTGGAGATTTGCCCTTGAATTTGACAGCAGCAAGCTAAGACTTTAGGCTTAAAAGTTTATATTGTAGACACATTATAGCTTGTTTACTCACTGTCTTGTTTACTCACCAGCAAAATCAACACTGATGCCAGTAAGCATTCTTAAATTAAATAATTGCCTTCTGGGGCAGGGGGAATGTATGTTGTTTTCTTACATCTGAAAGCACTTGGATATTTTGCCACTTTGTCTTTATTTATACGTTCCTAAGATGTCCTGAATAAAACTGAACATCCTGGAGAACTGCAGTAGCTCAGAATTTCCATTTTACTTTATTTTCCGCTCAAAAATGTCTACCAACACACTTTTCAGGGAATTTAATATAAAATCCTTTTTGGAATTTCACCTGATATTCTAGACACTAAATGCAAAAATTAATGTTTTTACAGCAATGTATTTCTGTTTATGTGTGTGTTTTGCATCTGTGCATCCCTAAAAATATACATGCTTTCAAGTATGTGTATATCTTTTTCTGTATGAAATGGAGAAGTTTTAAAACATTTATAAATTGTGTAGCATAGTAGTGTTGCAGTGTTCTCCAGCTTTTTCAATCATACCTTGCTGTCATTAGTTTCTGCTCCAGCCTCAGGGTCCATCACTGACTCCTTGCTTTCTCTCTTGATTTCTTTGCCTCACATTGTTGCCAGCAGCTCTAGGAAGGTTGGCCAAATGCCCAAACCAATAATCTAAGTTGAACTCTTCTGTCACAGTCTAAAGTTACTGGGATATCTCAGAACCATGTTCTTTAGGTCTTGTGGTTCCCAGTAAATGTAGTCCAGAGTCAAGTAGGCCCATCACAAAACCAGAAATGACTGAGAAGAGATTGTGTTCTAAACCATACTGTATATTGTTTGGAACATATTTATACTTCAGTACTGACAGATATAACACTGTTTGATGACTGCTTAAAAAGATGGAGCAAAAAATCCAAAAGTTTTAGGTTTTTTTGTCTTTTTATCTCAGCCACGACAACGTTACCACAAACATTACTGCATGCCAAGACGTTGAAAATATCCTACTTTTTACATTAAATAAAACATGTAAATAAGTAAACTTTATACTCATTTTGGTATCAGGCTTTTTCATAATTTCCATAGTATTCTTATGTACTGAAAACCTTAAAGAACAAAAGAACAAAACACATTTAAAGAATATAAATGTGATGTTCAGTTCAGCAATGTCATTTGGATTAACAGATCCAGATGTACTACTATAGGAATAAAAGTATTTAACATCTTAACTCTGAATTTGTTTCTGTCTCAGTAAGCATGAAGCATTACTTTTGTTTAGACTTTTATTATATTCCTCAGAAGTAACTAAAAAGTAATCCCTACCCTAAAAATACTGTATGTACTGCTTTACTTCACTTCCAAGAACTTCTTTAATAAATCCTCTAAGCACTGTCTCAGTGCTCCACGGAAGAAAAATCTAAAAGAGAGAGACTACAAAACATGAGCAGCATCTCAAACAATGTGTATTGTGTCATGGCCTTTCACTCTGAAATTTTGTGTTGTAACTATGTAACTCATCCCATCTGTTAATTCAAGGAAAGTATTGCAGAACTATGCAGTAAGACAGACACACTGACAAGCACATTTTAGTCTATTCATTTTTTTTAACAAATCAAAATTTTCTATACCTGAAAGTTATTAAAAATTCTTAAAATTACTAAAATTTTGTTCTAACTTTCAAATTATGTAATATCAAAAAAAATTATGAAGATTATTAGATTGATTCTTTATTTCCCATTACAATAAAGAAGAGGGAAGAAGATAGAGTGGAATTGAAGAGTTGGAGCAGAAAGGAGCTTTATACAGTTGCACAAATATTTTACTTAGGACATAAAATTTGAAAAAATTTCCCCTTGGTGAAAGTAAGTCAGGCTAATAAAATTTTGCAATTTGACTCTTCTTGCTAACTGGCCAAAAGGGCTGGATAATGTTTGCAGGGTTGACACTTGCAGAACTCCTCCTTCTGAGGAATCAGCCTTCATTGTGTTTTGGACCACCTGGTGATGGTTGCAGTGCTGAGAAAATATATTTCCACATGAATTGAAAAATGAAGGGAGCCTTAACGTTTCCAGTCCCATACAACCACCAGTGTTTGGTTGGTTCCTAGAACCATGACCAGTGAAAAAACCACCCTCTTTTTTGTTTATGTACATATAATCTTAAAATATTCATTCGCTCATTCAAAGGAATCACCTTCCAGTAGCACAGAAAACTCACAGCAGGACAAGATCCTATCAACAGCAAGTTGTAATTTAGCGACAGCTGTTTGTATCAGTCCATGAAATAGACTGACATTAGTGGGTCATTCTTTTTCTCTTTCTATCCCTCTCCTGAATCCATTCAATACCTATCCTTGCTGCTCTAAAACAGTCAACTATCATGAAATTTAAGCTATACTAGTGATTTAGGATTTTTGGTTACTTTGCTGTCTTGTGCTGAACACTGTCAAACACTAAAAATCAGGTGTCTTTTAATGCTGGGACTCAAATGACGAAGGGTTTGCAAAAAGTAGCCTGTCTGTTTTATATCTAATTGTGTAGAAGAAATCTGGGACTCAGCCTCAGCTATTTCTTGAGATGCCTCCTTGGTGACCATTTTGCTTTCTGGGACTCAAGGTGTACGTGGTCGAGAAGCTGCAGAACAGCTATTCCCAAAGCCCACTTGCCACAAGGAATGGTGACAAGGCTAATGACTGAGTGAATCATTGTGCAATAACAGAGCAAAAGTAGATTAAGAGTGGTGGTGGGCATAAAAGGAGACGAGCCTGAAGGGGAGATTCATCATCAAACAACAGGGTTGAATTGAAGCGCTGCCTTCTGTGTGTAAGCATGATAACTGTCTGGCCGTATCACATCATTGTGGGGAGGATCACATGGAGTTGAAGGAGATCAGAAGACATCTAATATATTTTTCCTTAGTAAATAAGGGGATAGTAACTTAGAATGTTACTCAAAATGACAACAGTAAATTGCTTGAGTAGCAAATAATTACTATAGGGTAAAGTTGTTTCAATTAGGGGACAGAAGAATTAATATTGTTCCATAAATATTCAGAACATGAAACATGCATTTTGATGCATTCTCCAAGTAATGATGCTCCTGCTCCACTTTCAGTTACTGTGAATAAGTCCACTGATATTTAAGGAGGCACACAGAAGTATTCCAGGCAAAGATCTTTCCCTATAGGTTGTAACACTTAAATGCAGTTTCATTCTGTCAAATGTAACTTCTCAGATGCCAGGAGGAAATAAAACATAGCTCAAATAATGAATGAATATTTTGGATTGTAATTTCATATAAACTTTATGATACCTTCCCTAAAAAAAATTTTAGAAACGGTTTGAACTAATAATGACATTTTGATAACTTGACTGCAGTGGGTGCAGATAGGAAAGCATGGAACAGCTCAGCTGGGAGGCACGGGAGGGCACTTATTCTCAAAAGAGAGACACTGACTAATGCATGTGGGAAAGAAACTGCTGAAGTAAATATTGATTAAAAAGATACATGTGCATGTCATCATATTGTTGCATAGTATGGGTTTAGGCTAATTGAAACCCAGCTAAGATGATTTAAACTAACCTGTTTGACTTCATCCTAAAATGGATTAAGAGTGTTTCCACAACCTACTAAAGACATCCAGCTATTAATCCACTTGAGCTGACAGGTTAGAATCAACCAATTTTGTACCACAAAGTATTAATAGAGAACTCCAAATCCTTGTGATTATTGACTTAATTGGATAAAAACAGTATATCAAATGTTCTGGGAGCAAATTTTTAGACCTCAATGAATCACAAGGCATGGGTAGCATGGGCAAAAGCAGCTACCAAATTGAAGAACTGCATGTACCTATTAAAAATAATATGTTTATTTACTCTGCACGGACAAATACTATTACACAAAGATTTTTTTGTTCTGGTCTGATACTTGAAACATAGGTTATATTTTTACTTTTTAGTAATCAGTCCTAAAAATTTTTTATTGCAAAGGATTTCTTTAGAAAATAATTAAGGATAAAGCAGTATCTATGTAACAAATTAATTTGACTAATAAATCAACTGAAAGAAGCAAACTCATGTGAATATCTATGTAAGGACTACATGATATTTGTGACATGTCTACAGATCAAAAAATGGTAGCAGTGCTTTATCTTGTTAAATGTAACAGGAAATTCATAAAACCATTAATTGAGAACTACTAATGAGCACATACAAAAAAGTTCAACAATATGTAACTTTTACTTTAAAGGATCCTAAAAAAAATTGTGGAAATGATATGTTATTTTTAAGTACAAGTCCATAACAGCAGCATTAACTCATAGAGAGTATATAAACTCACTTATTCATCTGAAATATCATAGACAAGCTTAGAAAAGAATTTCAACTAATACCATTCATGCAATTACTGTAGATGACATTTCACCTGACAAGCGAGCAAGACCAAAAAGACCATAGCACTCTAACCTGAGTGCTCTTATAGCACTCAGTCCTTGCCTTTCTCTGAACATCCCCCAGGCCCACAGGGGGTCCCGAGCTGGGACTGCCCTGATCTGCCCACAGCCCAGCCCTCAGGGCTGTCCCCCATGCCCAGAGCAGAGCAGCAGGGGCTGGAACAGGCAGTGAGTGTCAGACATCTGTGGAAAGCCCCAGTGTTAAAACCACCCATGCAGCCAGGCTGCATGGCAGCTTTAGGCACCTTTGCAAAAATATCTTTACTAATTTACTGATACCAATTATAATAGATCTTATAAGAAAAGAAGAATTTTTAATTGTTGTAATCAAGAATTTATTATATGTTGGGAAAAATATGTATTAATTTGTAATACAATAATTATGCATATGAGTTAGTTTGCTATTCATTTGCATCTACATATATTTATAGAAGATACTTAGTGAGCAAAAAGGGTAAGAAACAGAGATCATAAGAAACTGCAAGGTTTTTAAGCACAATCTAAGCAGGCTTTAGGATCCTACATCCAGTGCCAGGGTAATGGGTACACAATGATTTGTAGGTACTGCGGAACAGAAAGACACTAAAAAGGAAGAGCAGATGCTTCTTCTAGCACTTTCCAATAGCAGTGTGGATTTTATGAACATTTTCAGCCTGTTCAACTCTAAACTAATACAGTTATAAACTTATTAAGATTCTCTGACAGTACTTATTTTAAAAAATATTTTTCTTAGTTGAGAAAACTGGCTTCCAGATTACAAAACTAATACTGTATGCTACCAATGGACAAAGAAATTTGAAAAATAATTAAGAAGTCAGATAACTTTAATGGCTTAGGTAGTAAACCAAAAACTTGGGAGAAAAAAATCTAAAAATGTGTTAAGTTTGACAAAGAAAAAAATCAATAACTTTAGCTTGAACAAGCAGTATTTCTATTATATATTTGTAAGCTAGGATATTGTATACACTGCTGAAAGATAGAACACTGGCAGCACTCTACCTCCCATGAAGCATAAAAGAGGGATCAAAATAGCAAGAAAAACTGAGTGGAAAATTAAATTATTGTTTATTATCTGAAGCCTCTGATGCAGGTAAGATATGTTACCAAAAAACAGCTCCAATCAAAAATAGTTCCTACAGTTGCTTTGTAGCTCTCCACACTCAGGGATTTGTAAATAATGATGCAGATTGTAAAAAAAAAAAAATTAAAATATTGCAGTGCTCCACTGGCATGGATTAAAACTTAAATGCAAGCAATGAGTTTACTGGTGAGATTTACACTTGATTTAGTTCCTTAAACTAACTGAAAGGAAATCAGGTTTTTCACCGTTTAAAAAGCTTTCTTACGTAAAAAAAGAAGAAAAAAAAAAGTTCAAAAAATGAAACAACCTTGTTGTTCAACTGTAATATTGTTAAAGAAAGACAATAAATGCAAGCTTAGTAAGCTCAAAGTAATTTTTTTTAAATTCTATTGGAGTTTTCCAGTTCTGCACTTCTGATGAGCATTTATAATTCATGTATCTCCGCTACCTTTTTGCTTGGTTTATAACCAGATAGCTCTAAGGCCCTTTCCCCCCATTCATTTTCAAAGCTCTCAAAGTTCAAATATGCTAGAAGTAGAATATTTTGAACAGAGATTCTTTAAAGGTTTCTCTATGGTACAGAAAATTCAGGACCTTATGCTAAACATCAAGTGTCCAAAACAGGAAACAGTAATTTCTATCTCTGATTTGGAGACACAACAGGCCATGAACACAGACAGAACAAAAAAAAATTAAAAAATGTTTTAAAAATTTATCTAACAGTTAAACAGGTAGACAAAAATTTATCAAACTTCTCTCTTCAATCCATCGGCTTCCATCTGTAACTTTAAGATACAAAAATTATATTTCCAAGACGAAGCCAGTATTTGCAGAACCTGAGCTCTCTCTTTGAGTCATACACTCCAGTATGGTTTACAGAGACTGTCAATGCTATCTGACATGTCTGCAAATTATTTGTATTTCATTTTTTGCTAATCTGTTCACCTCCTAGGGTCATAGCTATATCCCAGAGGGAGAGTTTCATTATTATTTAAGTGGACTGGAGAGGGTCAGCCTTTAAAATGGCTTTTAGGAAACTTAACACAACTCATCTGAAATTATTAAGGTGTCCTTGTGAAAATGCAAATTTCATTTAAAGTTATCTAAATAAATGTGTAAACATATGCACTTACATAGAAAAAAATCAAAGTTAAAAGGTAGATAAAAGGAGATTAAAAATATAGAACTGAAAATTATATTGTCATCCAAAAGATAATGAAGTTTTAAAGAAAGTACAAAATTTCAGTTCATAGAACACTTTTGAAAAAACACAGTGTAACTCAAGCCAATAGAATTAAAGAAAGTTGTTGAATATGAATAGCTACTAATTAGATATTCTTAAAGGCAGTACTAACATTTCAGTTTTATGATCTGACAAATCTAAACAAAAAAAAAGAACACTTTTCAATGATAAAATCATAGATCAGGTTACATTATTATACCAATATTGCATGCTATTTCTCAACCAACAGCCCAGAAGTAATACAGTAGTGAATCCTGCATGAACATCCATATTAAAAAGGAATTTATAATCCATATGGTGTATATGTGTTTTTAGGCATTTGGGAGATAACAGGCTTGAGGTAACACCCCCAGTATCCTGGAACACATGTAATATGTTTAGAACTTGGCACAGGCATGGGTAGCCACTTTTCCAGCAGTTCCTCTTCCTGTGGTTCCAGAGCTGTAGTTTGGTCACTGCCAGATTAACGTCTTTAGTTGTAGAAACATAGTTTGAGTCCACAAGCTCTTGTTCACATTAGTAAAAACTTTAATGTCAGTGAAGGTATTTGTCTGATGGAGCAATAGAATGATGGACATCCCTGGTCACTTGCAGCAGTTATTATTAAATATCTAGAATAACAGGATGGAAAGTCATAACAGATGCCTTCCTGTTATTTTTTCATGACTCACAAATTCTCATTTAGTTGCTAGCAGCATCTTTACCATACAAATTACAAATAACAGCATTTAAATGCTAGAGCAGATGATAATAAAATTCCTTTCCATTACCAAGCAGGGTAAGTGCTCTCAATGCTATATACAAATTGTCTTTACTCCAAGGAGTTTGCTGTCCTCATCACAAATGACAGATAATATTTTGGAAGATATTCTGAAGGACCCACTGTCACTGATGGGGAGAACACCATTTGAAACCTGTGAGATTAATTTTCCAGCCCAGATGTTTTCTCAAATAGTTTGTTTCTTCTTTCCTTCCCCCTTGCCCCCTCAATTTAGTAATGCACCAAAAAGTCTTTGCAGAAAAATTCCATGTCATAGGAAGGATGTGAACAAAATGTGACATATTTTTGAATAATTTTCCTTCTCTTGCAGTTTATTGTTGGGTATGATTTACTCACACAGCTGGGACATATTCAATTAACTTATTATAAGATATGCATACCCAAGGGAAGGAATATTTATTAAAAAACACCAAAAGGTTAATGAAAGCACTTTCAATTCAGAGAATCCATATTAAAATATCTAATGTAAAACATCAGCAGAAATGTAGAATGAAAAATTAGGAACAGGACAAGACAACAGAAAATAAGGATGGTGACAAAGCTTACAGGTCATGGAAGGCACAAAGGCAGCATACTCACTTGTTATACCCCAGTGAAAGTGTAGCCTTCAGCACTGATGAGTAGCAGAACAATTATTAAGCAGATACAAACTGCCGAAGAAACTTCCCAAAAGAAAAACAATTAACATTAGGAATTTTATTGTTATTCTGAGGCAGCTGACTGCTGGAAAATGTAGCCATAAAAAATAAAACATAGCTTCAATCTCTCATTTGCCTAAGCTTGCACAAAATGAGAAACTTCAACTTTCACAGTAGTTACACATGTCAAGTCCTTTTATTTAATGCAAGCCAAAATTGCTCTTGTCTTCTTAATGCCAGAATTTTTATGTACCTAAGGTGCATGCTGTAATGTGAAAGAGCTAGTGTCTCCTGCCCATGCAAGATGAAAGCTGCAGAGTCATGCTATGCTGCTCTGGGAATTTCATGCAGCAGTCACGCCGTGAATAATGGAGGTGAAAGGATCTGGTTCATATAGAGGGCATATGTGAGCTCACTCTCAGAGCCTGGCACTCTCGGGGAATCCTCTTGTGAGCTCTGAGGTGGTGTTTGGAGGGCCCCTTGAGTGGTCCTCTAAGCTCTGCATAGTCTGACTGGTCAGGAGATGCTGTCCTCAGGGAACTCGTGTAGTGGGGCACAGTAGATGCAGTCATTAGATCTCTCCACAATAACCAGCGGCTGTATGTCATGCTGACTTGCTATTCACAGCTTGATGAAAAGGCCTAGTGACAGACAAGAAGACAAGCCTGTGACCACCTTCGTTCATGTTATTTTATATGCCAGCTTGCTATTTTGGTCTGCTGTTGTAACCAGACAGCACTCATCGCTTCATTCTTTTACATGCTCTCTGACCATGAAACAAAAAAACATGATGTACCTAAAAAAAAAAAAAATATCTTGTAGATAATATAAAATACTTTTCTCTTCCAGGTAGAGGTGACATCCATTGGTATTTCCACCTATTTCATTTTCTTTGTCTAATAATCTCAGACACTTCGACTATGTGTAGCACTGTGGTTTTTATGTCCATATATAGGCTGGTGAAGAAAACTCTAACTGACATTAATAATTTGTATTTGTCTAGAAAAGCTTATTTTAAATCCCTTTTGGATGGCTGTCTATAAGCTACTGCATTAAGGAAAACTTCAGTGCTTCCACTTTATTCTGCCTGTTTCTTTGGTGCTATTCAAAGTCTCAATGAAAAGCCCCTCTTGCAGTTCTGCAGTTAAAACAACAAAGCACTGCCTATGTTTCTTCTTTAACACAGCTCTAAGGATTTATTCTTTGCTCCTTTAGTCTTCCTTTTTCTGAAGTTTTCTTGTCCTTTTCCCCTATAAAATCTCTTTATCTAAAGCTGAATTACTTTTTGCAGCTGGTTGGCAAGCTGCCATAGTTTGCTGCTCTGACACTTATTTGTCAATTTCCAGTTGCCTTCAAACTTTTTACTTTTCTTAGATGCTATTTCTTTTTCCTCCTTCAGACATTCACTAGTTCAAGTTTTAGCCATTTTAGTAGAAAAGCAAAGAGAAATTCCTCCCAAGAGGGAGAAAAGGAGCCATTCTCTGTGTTGACAAAGGGAAAATAAAAATACTATGAGATTTATCCATTGAAGATTTCCAAATAGCAAACTTTGTGCTTTTTATAAATACTCATAATTTGATCTTACTTTCAGGAAAGGAGTAGGCAAATCTGCTACTGTATTTATACTCTGACCTAAGAGACAAGAGATTTGTAGATCTTTTTCAAAGGTTACTATTTTGCTTTATTCCATCTTAGTTCATTGTAGTTTTACAACAGTAGAGATTAAAGATTTATTTATTTATTTATAATATTCTCTAGCTTAATTTCTTAGCTAAGGGTATATATCAAATTGCTAAGCTATATCTTAGGCCTCTACTAACAAACTTCTTAAAACAATTTGTCAACCTTTATATAAGATACACTATAGATTAATACATTTTAATGAGAAATAATAAGGTAATTTTGATATACATTATTCTTTGGAACTTTACACAATTTCTTCTCTTATTCATTGTTTACTACGGATGGTGTATTTCAAGCATCTCATAGGCTGTTGTAGCAGAGAGAAACAGAAAGAGAGTCTATGAAAAAGAATTTGAACATCAGTATAAGGGTTTATGTAGTCACTGTGCAGCCATTAATCTGCCCACTCAAATAAAAAGAATAGAATATTTAGCAAAACTGTCAAGGAGTAAGTTCCCAAGTATAACACCTTTATTTTTTGTTCTTTAGTGTTCAGTTTTTAATTTCTTCAGCATGAGGAAAAGACAGCAAAAATCTTCACCACCAGACTGAGCCCTTTCTTTCTGATGTGGCTACTATAGAAGTATTATTACAATTACTGTTAATAATAATTACTATATTAATCAAAATTTACAATTATATGGACACTGCACCTTCACTTTCTTTGGAAGTGGAATAGAGTATTTACCATGCCCCCAGAATGCAAATGGTAGCTGTTTTACCATCCCTATGGCCTCAGCTTGCTGGGGTGGGATAGAGAGCTGCATGCATTGTCACATCTTGGCAGATTGAATGGAGTTAAAGCAGATGAAAAGAAGGGCCATATCTAAAGAAGAGAAAACAGGGTTACAGCTTTCACAGCTTTCTTATATGTGAGGTCCTAGAAATTGGCTCAGCTAACTGTGGTGAATACTGGCAGCAGCTGTCCAGTAAGTGGAAGCTTTAGTAATATTACCCTTGTTGTCTGAGTTCCTGCAGGACACTTCCCAGCTGACTTCAATTGTTAAAAGTTACAGCCTAATTAAACCTTACTGCTTGCATCAAGTATTTTTTCCTATGTATCTGGGCCAATATCTTGTGTGTGTATCATTATTTGTGCACTGCTTTTCTACTTCTACACATACAGTAACAAGCCTTTTTCTTTTAATTTCTCCTAGTGCTGCGCTGTTTTTAAAATTAGAATAACTTAAAATTGGCCATTTTGAAAAAGAACTGAGTCATAAAAATGAATATTAGGCTTGCACTTAGTGCATCCTAAGTATTATTAGACATTCAAAATACTAACTTCAGAGCAATGATACATTATTTCATTCCATTGTAGAGAGGACAAGCCATTGTTTCAACAAGTTTGATTTTTTAAAAAACATATTAAGATATTTGGAGCAAGTTTTGACTGGTGTCAATATTTTTTTAAGTTTTGTCACAATATAGTTGATTAAATGAACTTAATGCATCAGTAAAATCACAGAAAATCAGTATGAAATTAGGATAAAGAGATTTAAAACACTCAGATACTTCTAAATAACTGTAAATGGTCTTACATAGAATGAGTGTATTCAGAGGGGAAAGTATTGCACTTAAATAAGAAGTCTGAAAAAATTAGTAGAAATTGCACTCATTTGGATTTTTAAAAGTCTAAGTCTAAATCACAGTTTTCTGATGTATTATTCTTATGTTATTTCAACTCAGTACTTAATTTAGGTTTAAATAATGAGGAAAACACATGGAAGTTTGAAACTGTTGAAGCCCTAAGTATATTAGTGCATATTTTATGGATTTGGGTTTTTTTTTTGTAGGGCTGAAGATATTCAATGATTGGTTATTTCATGTATTTTAAGACTTGATTTCATCCATACATACAATACCTTGATCATCTGTCTGAGTTGTTTTCTGTGAAAAGAGCAGAAGTGCATGATCTAATCAAAGTTGGTATCACAGTATTTTGGTTTGGGGGAGTGAGGAATATAAATTCTCTATGTTAGATAGTGAACAGCTGTAATATAGATAAGACCTGAGTACTCTAGCTTGCTGTCCTAATCTCACAGAATCATAGAATCACAGGACCTTAAGGGTTGGAAGGGACCTTAAAGATCATCTAGTCCCACCCCTGGTCATGGGCAGGAACACCTGTCACTAGACCAGGTTGTTTAAGTCTTATCTAACCTATCCTTTCAATGTATTATTTTTAAAGTGATTTTATATTTGTTTTCCGTAACATGAAACTGAAAAAATGGAGACTCAAAGAGACGTATGTTTTTTGGTTTTAAGCAAAATGTACCAATAAGTATTAGGTTTATAATATATGTGTTTATTTAATTTCTCTATCCAAACTCAGTTTCTTTTGTCCTTGCTCTGGTCTTCATACTCCTATCACTTTAATTGTTTCTTTATTAAGCCTTCCAAAGTTTCCTTATCCTAGTTCGTCTTACAATGCCACTTTTTTCTCTGCATAATCTGTCCTCCACCTTCTCTTTGTTCAATTTATTCAGTTTGTTCTGATTTCAGAATTTTAGAGGTCAGCTGACAACAATAATTTTGCTAAGCCATTCCATCTCTCCTCTTTCACTTTCCAATCCCACAGCATTCTTATTCCATTACTCTGTCTCCAGTCTCATATTTTTACCCCAGATAATCACATTTCTCCTCTTCCCAGATTTAGTCATCAGATTTCTTAGCTTTTATTTGCAAATTCCTGTATAGTTGATTAATTCTTGAAGGATCATTGATTATAGTCAGAGAAGTCACTATGAAACTGGGAACTTTTTAAATAAATCAGTTCATTTGTCTCCCCAAACTTGGTGTGATGTTTTTGTATCTATTTTAGTGGGAGGAAAAAAAAAGGGGGGGAAAAAAAGAATCAGTCTTAAGGCATTCCTATTGTTATTCTTTTGATAGTAGAAATCATTCTGGAATTTACATGCCAACAAAAACATCCAAACACATATAAAAGTATCAACAAAACACTCTCAGCACAGGGAGTCTCTAAAATATGTAATATCATCCAGGAATGTTTTCCAGATTTTGAAATATCACATACTAAAAGTGTCTTCCTGCCAAAGTACTGTTCTAAAATATTAATATTACTTCCAGTTTTTTTACTCCCTAGGCAACATTTTCAATGAAGAAAGTAGCTTCTCTGAGTCCATTTTTCCTGCCACACATTCTGAAGTAGCCCAACCCGAACATATTAACAAAGTATTTTGTTTTGTCTAATCAAGTCACAACTTATAAGTAGCCATCAGCATGGCAGAGAACCATTGAGCATATAGATTTTTCAGTACATATTTCTGCATTATCAGGGTCAAAACTAGACAAACACAAAATAAGCTTAGCTTTTCTTTTAGAAGTCGATCTTTGACCTCTTGCCAAGCTCAGATGGGAAGGAGAGTCCTGCAGAAGACAGAGCGGAGAAAGGGAGAGGAACTCCTAAAAAAAGCTGTGTTTGAGAAATACGTAACTTACTGAATGTTTTTACTTCATCTGAGCTCTAAGATTACAGAATTATCTACTAGGAAAAAGGAGGGTTGAACACTGTGTTGTATCTTTCTCAGAAAGGTTGTAAGTTCATTTAGAGTAAGAGAAGCTGAGATAATGGCTGGTTTAGGGCCAAACAATTCCAATGTTGGTGGAAACACATTTTCTATCTGAAATAAAGCACTGATAAGACAACATCCACTCCCATATGAGAATGTTTCAAATGAACTAGATAAGTAATTTATGCTCAGAAATCCCAAAGGAACTAATGAATCTTTGCCAATTTTTAACTTATCTTGGAAAACTGGGAAAGAATGAGATTTGCAAAAATTGTCCTATTATCCAGAAAAGGATATAACCTAGAACAAGAAATTTACTATTCTACCCATCATTTCAGGTATATATAATGGATTTGTTAATTCGTAACTTTGCTGGTGATGAACTAGATATTATAAATATAATTACTACTCAGATTGTCCTTTTTATTTACCATTTTTGTTTTGTAACTTATCTCTCTGTTTGGTTTTGGTCTTGACTAGGGTATGGGATGGTAAACAAAGTATGTATGTACGCCTAGATTTAGTTTACTTACTACATAGAGTAAAAGGTTTTTTAATCAAATACTTACACACTATGAAATTTATAGGTGTGATGTAGTAGGATTAGAAACTGTTTTGATATTGATATCCAGGATCTTTTGGATACCTTTCTTTGTTCCAATTCTAATATCTTTCTACCTAATTTTATAGCCCATATTAAAACAATACTTAATATGGTTTCTAGATCCTTGAAAGGCATGAACAAAGAAAAAATTTTCATAAATTGTATGCAAAAGTAACTTAAAAAACCACTTTGGATTTGTTACATGATAATTCTGCTAATTCTTATTTTCACAAGGAAATAGGGAAATTTGAGGTGAACATTATGAAAGGTGCTAAAAAGAAGCTAGCTTTATCAGTGTATATTGTATGCAATTTGAAAATTATTATACATCTAATAATTTAATTACTAAATTATTAGAATGTCAGGCTAATAAAATCCAGCGGATGGTTACAATTATGGTAATCCAAATCAAGTGATTTGAATTGTTAAAAAATTGATTTAATATGTCCAACTGAAGAGGAATATGTCGTGAATTCATGAAAACAATTTGTATCTACAGAATATTAGAGCTGTCTTAAAATAGCAATTACTAGAACTAGATTTTAAGTATTACAATAAATCACATCCTCAGTCTCAGCTTTCTGTGCTCCTGTCAAAGGAGAGCTAACAAAATCTCTGAAGGGATAATAAAGGGGAATGAAGATGAGAAATTCTGGGGAATATATTTAAAAAAACCCCAAGCCCCCAAGAAACCACAATCTCCTTTTCCTCCCACCCTCTTCAAAAGAAAACCCAAATAACCCTCCCAAAAAAACCCCAGCAAACCAAACCAAAACCCAGAAGCCCTAAACCCAAGATTACAGAGCTGTGAATCTTGCATTACAGTGTGAGGTGTAAGCAATTGAATTTATCTGGTGTATTAAAGGGAAGTTTAAAAGATGGGTTGATAAATGAGTATAAGTATTTAAATGTGGGATGTGTATCTGACAGAACTGAGCTTTTTGATCATGCAATCAGAAACAGAACACAAAATAATTACTGGGAATTGAAATTAGGATAATTCTTCTTGAAATAATACATGGAATTATAGGAAGGTTTGGAATGGCTATGGTTCCCTTAAAGAAGAATTAGATGCAATTTCCTACTTGTGGAAGACATTCTAATAGTAGAGAATATTGAGGCATACACTGAATAATTATGATGCCGTTTCTGGTCCTAGAGGATAAAACTCAGTTGCCATTATGCTTTTCAGCTTATGAAGAAAAGTAGAGAATTTTAAAGTTGCATCAGACTTTATTCCTCTCCACAATCTCATCTGTGCACCTCAGAGCAGGATACTATGTATAATAATATTTCCTAATTTAGCCTGTTAAAGTCAAGAGATTTTGTTTCACTTAATATATATTGCATTAATGTGTTGTGGTTAAAGGTTTTTGATTTTTTCTCTCCTCTGGCAGATAGAATTCGTGTTTAGAGAAAGGACCACAGTAATGATAGTGTGAAAAAAATAACTGAAACTCATTGTTTTCTTCGTCTCCGCAAAAATTTCTGCCCAGCTTGCTTTGCAGATCACTGTGGAGTTTTACTTTCCTTTCTGGTCATGGAGACAGTTCACTAGTCATATCAAGTCTAATTGATTATCTTGCCTCCAGGAAGCTCCATGCTTTCTAATTTTTTTTTTACTCAGGATATATCTATGCAGGTTTTTGTCTTATCTTGACAAAATATAGAGCAAAATTTGATGAGCTGTGATGTCGGGTGCATAGGTTTTTTTTTTTGTCAAGCATAAAGTGTATGAAAATATGTAAATCAAATGGGTAATCAACAAGCATCATTAGGAACAAATATGGACATATGCAAAAAGAAGGAAAACAGATACATTCTAAGATGATATTATAAGATTATTCACTTATAAGGAAAGGCTGAGAGAATTGGGTTTGTTCATCCAGGAAAAGAGAAGGCTTTGGGGTGACCTAATTGTGGCCTTCCAGTATCGTTTTTTTAAATAAGATTTCCCTTGTTGTGATATGATTACTTCTGCACATCTATAAGTAAACTACAAAACTTCTTCTTAAAAATGTTTGACAACATTCAACAGGAATTCAGTAGTAAGGCAGAAACACCTTTTTTTTGGGAACCTCTTCCTCTTTTTTTTCTTTTTTGAAATGCAGGTGGTCTCTCATGGCCCTTAGTGACATGCAGAAATTGACACAGAAGAGAACAGCAGTCTAACAAAACTTATTATTCAGCTGCTAATAATGAAGAACCAGTACCTTCAGGAAGGTACAGCTAGTGCATCATATGGTGATATCCACAGAGGGATCGTCTCATAATCTTGAACAGCAATTGTTTTCGAGCATGAAGTGAGATGTTTCATATTATTTACGATTCTGCACACTACCATACAAATTCTTATAATAGCAAAGCATATCAGTAATCTCTTTGAAATGCATTCAGTTTAAGTTCTTCAGATCAAATCTTGATCCCATTTAGAATCAGAGGCTATAGAGACTCTATGAAACTTCTGTCTTACATCATAAAATCCAGTTACTGCTGTTTCCTTGCTAGCCTCACTGGACAATAGACATGGCACTGAACAGCAGAGGCAATCTATTGCTTAGTTGCCTATTCTGGCCTTTGTATTTGTTTCCAAACAACGGGAGAACAAGGGGGATATTTTTCAAGATCTGCACTGGCACCTGTTACCTAAATCATAAAGTCAGAGTAAGTCCAACAGACTGCCCTTTTCCACCCTTATTAATCTTTTGTGGCAACCTTTAGTGGCAAGAATCATGGAATCACAGAATACTCCAACTTGGAAGGGACCTGCTAGGAACAACAAGTTCAAATTCATAGTAAATGGCCCATACAGTAATCGAACCCACGCTTTGTTTAGAAGTTGCCATGAATATGTCTTTTAAACTCATGACTGAAACTTTAGGATGTATTACATATTAGAGAATGGAAACTGAATTTTTGTTGTCTTTGTTTTTTTTCCTCTGGTGCACAATACATTCTCAACTGTTTTCATTTGGTGGCAGTTTTTTTTAAGCAGTTCTTTATCTAAGGTGTTAAAATTATTTTATCTTTGTGTGGTAGATGAAGTGTGATTTTCCATATAAAGAGATTGTTGTTCACATCCATGAATAGTATCTTAGTCTACAGTAGAGCTGATGAAAATGTTGCAAGACACAGGAAGGATAATAGTGATATCAGCTGCAAAACATCAGGAAGTACAACTTGGTTTGATGACTTTGTACCAGCAGTCTTTAAATTTAATTTCCTCTTTTGTTGGGCTGCCATCAAGAATTCCTGGTTGCTTAAGCACCCATTAAAACCTCTTTAGCATTATATTTTAGTCATGCCAAAGCAATTGCTACACCTTCTTGGAGAAAATTAAGATTATTGTGTCTACTAACACTTTTATCCAGTCACATATACTATTGTTATAAAGATTTCATAACTAAGCAATAACATCTGATTTTGTGAAGTATGAATTTAGGATTGTTTATCCCAAGCACAGCACCGATAAATTGTATTACTTTCCTGACTCTTTATTTTCTACTAGAAAATGGATTTTTAAACAAGAAAAGTGCAATGGTTTAACTTATCATTTATTTTTTCTTAGCATTTAGAGTCCCATAACACTGTTTAGTATTATTTTCTAAAGGCTCTTCTCAGTGCTGCCAAACAATTGGACAAGAGGCAATGGGCAGAAACAGATGCACAGGAAGTTCTACCTCAACATGAGGAAGAACTTCTTTCCTGTGAGGGTGACTGAGCACTGGAGCAGATTGTCCAGAGAGGTGTGGTATCTCCCTCACTTATTTAAGATATTAAAAATATCTTTAAAAACTGAGATATTAAAAAACTGTCTGGATGCAATCCTGTGGCATGTGCTCTGGGATGACCCTGCTTGAGCAGGGAGGTTGGAGCAGAAGACCTGCTGTGGTCCCTTTCAGCCAGACCTATTATGCAGTTCAGTCATTTTTTCACCTTTGGAAATCACCAGTGTTTTCTTCTGTGAGGCATAACGTTATTCCAGTCTTTGTGATAATCATACCCTTCCATGCTGGAAGTATATTCCAACCTTACCTCACAGTACCTGCCTGGACTGTTATCACACACAAAAATTATGTATGTTTTGCTCAGATAATCTTGTAAAAAAGATCAACTTGTACAAGTTTTGCATGCATCCAATGAAAATATTCCCTTTTAGGAGTTCATTTCTGTATTATACATTATAGAAATTAGATAGATGTCAAAAATAACCAAACTAGCAATTGAATAACAATATATTTGAATTGCTTTAGTACATTGAAGACAAAATTGTTGCTTTATTTTTTAGAATGAGAATGAATTGCTTACGACTTATGTAATTTTCCTGTCCTAAGCTGTCGTAATTACATAACAGATTGAAATCACAAGATAATGTATTATTTTTTTAATTAAATAATTCCAGAAACACAGATATTCATCTCTGAATTGTGTTATATATGATCACACATATATGAATAAAAGCCCATGTCAATTACACTTTCACTATCCTTGAGAGTCAACAAGTTTCATGACTTTGGACTGTGGACAAAGGGAAAGAATACTATAGTTAAGCTCCTTCTGGTAAGATTTCATTGTGAAAAGAGCTTAGAAATCTTACCACACTAAATAGTTGTGCTACCTTGTTCTTGCAGAAATTTCCTGAAGAAATTTTCTGAAGGTCAGCTGCAGAATTCACAAGGTCTCAGGTATGGATGGTCATCTAGAATAAATGTTTAAACTGAGTCCAAGAGGAAAATTAAAGTAAATTTTGTCTCTGGAGCCCACCAAATCGATCCTTCACCAGAAAAAAACCACTTCTGAATGTTATTCTGGAGTTTCCCCAAAGTGGTAAAAATGTTGCAGAATGATTTTGCAATGCAGTTGATTAACCTGAGATTTTTTATTAATATCTCATTATAATATACATATGAATTAATATTTTATTAATCTAATAGTCTGATACACATTATATGAGTTTTACTATAAACAGTAGTATTTATTATTGTGTTATTTAATCTTGTTCAAATCTAGGTTGGTTTTTGTTTGTTTTGGTTTTTTTTCCAGACTTATAAAAAAGAAAACATAGATTCCAAGTTTGCTATCTAGGCCTCCTTGAAAAATGGAGAGACCTATGCATCCATAAATATTTTGCCCATCTTACAGCTCTCTCCCAGGGAGCTTTACAAGACAACTCATTCTCAAACAACCTATTTGCCTCCAGTGACAGCAAGGTTAGTACAAACAACCAGTTTAGCCTAGAAACCTAGCTTTTAGATGTTGGAAGTTATATGTTGTAAAAATTTTCCCAAATCCAAAATGTGGATTTTTTTTTTTCTCCTTTCCCTGTAGTAACTACAGGTGTAACTATCGTTAGGCTGAGAATGAGGATGCTGTGTTTGAAAACATTTCCCTTTTATTAGACAGTATTTGTGTCAGGAGATTGTAGGTTTTTTTGTTTTTGTGTTTTTTTTTTTTTTTGTTTTTTTTTTAACGAGTATCACAAATCATCAATAATGTGTTGAATACAGAATAGATTCTTTTTTTAACAGATAAAAGATAGAAAATTACCAGGCTGGAAAAAAATAACATGATTTACAGACCTATGTTGTTATTAACATTTGTATGTACAGACTCATGCCAGCTGCAGGGAGCTATCCTGAACTTATATGAAGACATGATGATACTGTGAAGTTTAGACACTTGCCTGTTAGAGTGGACATACTTAGGCTGAGATTAATGGTTTCCTAACGGAGAGGTTTCTTACCACTAGAGGGCTCAAAATTGCTTTTCAATTTTATGTATAAAAACACACATAAACTTATATATAATTACATACACAAGGTATGCACATCATTCATATGCATGTGTTTTATTTGTGTGTACACAGGTATAAGCACATATATATGCACATACTCGCATTTTAATAGATTATCTATTTTTCTTTTATCTTAAAGATTTTGCTCATTTAAATGTAATTCAGATCCTAGAGATTTTTAATAAAACTGAAATTCACCAAATATAAGTTACATACTATTTATTTTCATAAAGTAATTACAATTTTTAACTTCATTCTCAGGTGGCAGGGTTTACCCATAATGATCATTCCACGAGTATTGAAAACAATCGCAATAAAATAATGTTCAAACTTCCATGACCAATGCCCGTTGTCATCATATGTTTTATTAAGGTATGTAGACAATACTGAATAACATGGACACAGTTAATTCTTTCGTAAATGACTTTCCAGAAAAATTAATGCAGTGTTGCAGAATTGATCACACCAAGCATTTTTTCTTGATTATATGACTTTTTCTCCTGGGAAATCTTAGAGACTCTAAAGAACTAAAATGTTCATGCAATGCTGACTGTTTTCTTTCACTAATGTGGCAATTGCAAGGATGAGAGAAATGGCTTTCAACCATTTTTATGTAATCCATTTTGATGTAATGCATAATATTTGGAGGTAGTGCAATCTAGTTCGCCCACAATATAACAATGTAATTATGAATAACTTACCTTTAAAGTCCAAAAAGATAATTAACAACAGCTAGAGTTGACAAATACAAAATTTCGAGGTATTGATATTTTCTATACTTTTACAAAGTAATATATATCTAAGAATTCTGATCAACAAAGCAGTATTTCAAGAACAATGAAGATTCAGATTATAATGATTAAAAATAATGTATGTCATTGTAGAAATAGGAACACAAAATGTTTTATAGGCATGTATTGCTGTACATAACAAACAATTTAAATAATTTCTTCAGAATATTTGCCAGTACAGAAAATTGTGCAATAATATGAGAAAAGAGAAGATACTCTTTTGGAACACTTCAGTGTTTTGATTATTTGTAAAAAATTGTGTTGAATATGATCACATATATGAATAAAGACTACTTAAGTGAATGGACATTTGCGTAACTGAACAAAATCTTTTGGGGTTTGATACAGAAAAATATCTTTGAATTTGGCAGAACCAGGCATGGCTACTGCCTAAATTGTGACTAGTACAGTTAGGCACTAAAAACTGAAAAAAACCCCAACCTCTTAAATTGCTCATTTCCTAGAATCATCATCTATTGTTTTCTTAAATTGTGAAAAGTTATATCAAATGTTTCATCTTCATAAAATGTTAAATTCATAAAAGAGCACAATAAGTTAATTCGGGAAGTGGGTGGGGAGAAGTTACATTAAAAAGTAAAGCACGCTAGAATGACTATTCTATTGCCATCTAAACTTAGCTAAGCTTTAAAATTGCAGTTTGTTATAGTCCCATTTACTTTAAAATGAAAAATACATGCAACTAAGCAAAAATATTTTTGCTCTAAGAATTTTAACTCTTGCAGGTTTTGCTTAAAAAAATTAGTTTTATTGACTGTGTATGATGTTAAATTAGAATCACAATGTTTTAATGAAATCAATATCATCTTTTGTGTACTCATTCTGTGTCTAAAGCATGCTTAGCTTCTCAGTTTGTTATTTGAACTTCGGAAATAACCTGACACACTGGATGACAGATATTAAAAGTGGGAGTTTTACTGACTGAGCTGGCTTACATATTCATCACATCACCTTTAGTTCCAAAAGCAATCTTGAAACCAATAAAGCAGACTGGAATATGCTGAAACTACTTTTACTAGAAAAAAATTAAAAGTTTTATAAATTTAAAACACATCTTCTAAGTGGAAGATCCATTTCCCTAATGATAACCTAATGATGTCAATGAATTTCAGCCAGGAATAAGGTTCTATCCAGGTGGAATTACCTGTTCCATTAGCTTCCAAAAGCATCCTTATCATATCACACCACTGTACAAATTGCTCTAGTTATTTCACATGTATGTTTTTGTCCTCAGCATAAGAACAGCATATAATTATTAGAGAGTGTTCGGAAAAGGTTGGCTAAGATGGTGAAAGGCAGGGAGAAGCAGACAAGGTCACTTGGTTTACTGGAGCTTGGAGAAGGAAAGGCTGAGGGAAGACCTCATCTCACTCTTCAACTTCCTCAAGAAGGGCAGTAGAGGGGAGGGTGCTGATCTCCTCTCTCTGGTGACCAGTGATAGGACATGAGGAGATGGAATGAAGCTCCATCAGGGGATGTTCCGACCAGAACCAGATCAGGAAAAGGTGTTTCACTGAGAGGATGGTCAGTCACTAGAACAGGATTCCCAGAGAAATGGTCACAAAACAAAGTTCCAAGGAGCAGCTGGATGACGCAAATATTTATTAATAACAATCATAATATGGAAATAGCAGTATTTCTCACAAAGATGATGTAGGAATTGTACCTGGTACAAGGAACTGCAAATATGAATTTTCTTACAGGAGTGAGGACTGGAACTCAACTATATTGATGACTTTTTTTACCACTTTCAAAGAGAGTACATTATTTTTCATCTCTTGTCAACAATGCATTTTCAAGCGGAATGGGGTATGATAGTGTTAATGAACTTTTTTGAAATTAGATAATATTTAGGTTTTAATCTCCACATAACATCTACATGCCAACATAATATCACAAGTGAATGGCAATCATATATAATTTCTACATCTGTAAAATGAATCTTCTAAAATACGAAATTTAATTCTTACAAGTGCAGTACAAATAAGAAAGTTGACAAGATTTTCCATTATTAAAATATAATTTTTAGACCAGTACTTGTTGTTAATCTATTCTCCTCCTCATTTTTGAATATATTCCATAATGTTATCACCATGACCCACCATTGAGTTAAAAATGCCAAATATTCACCAAACTTGAGTGGATAAACCAACAAATAGAAGCAAAAATTCTGAACACAGCTTTTTATAAAGTTTATTTTTAAAAAAATACAAACAACAAAACAAAACCATGGCAAATATGGGGTTTAGGAGATTAAAACCCTTTTCTATTAACACATACAAAGATTAGAGTTCATTTCCATTTTAAATACGTACTGACATGCATACCAAGTGGGGTAAACATGTAGGACAAGATCCCGGGGCTCAGGATTACAGGGATCTAACAGCAGTCAATCCAAAGCAGTGACAGCATGTGACAGAGGCAGGAGGTCCACTTATAAATACCTTTGTTGTGAGCCATGATGAATCTGCAAGCATTTTTGCTAATGCACTATGATCCTGTTTCTGGTTTTTTTTGTAATTTGTACTTTTTTTTATTTTTCCTCTCACTTGCAATGACTCAGTTCTGCAGCACTTTTTTTTTTACTGTTTCAACATACAATTTTTTTCTGTTCTAGAGGAAACAACCTAAACCTTTGAATGAAAATAAGAATGAAAATAAAAATATAAATATTTTGAAATTCTGGAAAAAGAGTCTTCCTACTTGGCAGAAATATTATAACAAAAATATTCTGAAAAATTGCACAGTAAAAATAATCAAGCTTTTTTTTATAAATATAATGTAACTTTCAAGAATACCTTATTTAGATTTATTTATTATCAACATAACACAAGGCTATGTAAAGATTTTCACCTTGACTTTTGATTTCAAATTATTGGAAACTGAGTCCTTAATCTGCATTTTTGCAACTGCCAAATTTTAAGTAATATACCAACTGTTATTTTGTTTATATATAATTAATTAGAAATGAAAAAAAAAGTTCCTAAATAGTCTTTAATATGTTCTTATTACATAATCCATAAATATTTCTATGCAAAATTAATTCAAATTGACCATCACTGGAATATGACAAGAATATCTCTTATTGCAAAAATGCATTGCAGTTTATGTTAATGTCTTTTATATAGTTTCTTTATTCTCGTCACTATTTTTTTCCCTGAAGTATTTTGTATTGAATGACTTTAACCCCCTTGAAATCAATGAAACAGTTTTCATCCAGTAGATCCAGGGACTTCTATTTTCAAAAGCATATGAGTTGTTCCATTCACATTGGTCATGCACCCACTTACAAACATAAATAGCAACCTCATAAGCCTAAGTGAAATATAAATCAAAATCAGTTATATTTTTCAACTAGCATTGAAATAAGAAAGTGATTCTATATCTTGTAAGTGATTAAAGTAAAACTGATCTCAAATTTTGGCACCTTTTCATGTTTTCAGTACTGCTTTCACTGAAACAAAATAAAGAGATGAATAGACCCCAAAAGTCATTAATAATCTGCCACCATTCCCTTCTGGCTCAAAATGGTAACTAAATAATTCAGATAGACTTGTACTACTGATGAGCTGTCTGTTTTAACCTCACTGCACTAAGGAACACCCTTTGTCTCAAATAGGCAGCATTATGCCTAATCCCTGTGCTTTTTCTGGGGCCAGATAGCCTTTGTGTGCAGCTGACACACAGATACATGTTTTCATGGCTAACTCAGGATATGTGCCAAATCATTCTGGCCAATTTATCCTGGCAGTCAGTTTTAGCTGTTTACCCTCCCCCACCAGAAGACCAATCAGTTCAGGGGTATTTTGTAGGAATCACTTTCAAGTGGGTAGAAAAAACATGGAATCATTAAATTTTGTTGGTGAAGTGAAATAATTTCTTGAAGAAGAAATTCTAAGGTATTTGCTAAACTTCAGGGAGGAATCTCTTAAAGTTCCCAGTGTATTCTTACAGGTAATAACTGTTTCCTAAAATCTTGCTGTGCTGAATATTTAATTTGTAATATATTGTAGTTGTTTTTGGGGTTTTTTTTTAATAGTAAGCATTTAAAAAGTGTTTTTAAAGACATCTTGGTCTCCATTTCAATAATATTAGACACACTATGTTTCTTGCCTTTCCATTGGCAAAATTTCTACCATTATAATACTATTATATTTGTAAAACTGATTTCTGCTGGAATAGCTTATAATTTGGAAAATTAATAATAAATTATACAGGACAAAATGGAGTTTCTTGGTGGTTAGCAGTAGGAGAGTTTACTAATACAATTTTACTAGGATATTATTGTCCTTCATAATCTCAAGGGGTATACATTTTATTAGTGAGCAAAATGATCAGAGTGACTCAAATTTTGCTACATAATTTAATATAAATTTAGTTTACAATAAAAAAAAATTGGTGCCTTTGTCGTTATTGTCTCCTTATTTTTCCTTTGTCTAGTGTGCAACACATTTACTTTTCCCCTTTCCACTCCCTTTCCACTCCCTTTCCAGGAAGATTCCTGATCTTCTCCACTAACTTCTGTATATGAGTTGAACTGTAATGAAATTCTAAACCAATCCTGATTAAGGTCCTATATTGTAAGACTACATTATTCCAGAAAGGGGATCAAGCTTGACAACAAAATCAAAGAAACTAATTTTGCTGTTAATGTATCTTTTTCCTTACTTATTGTAAAGTGCCAAAATTTCAAACAAATAAGACAGTTGGTGGTGGATGGGCAAAATGACACATAAAATAGTAAGACTGTTAGAGCAATTATAATAACAGATTGGAAATAGGTATGCTGATTCCTTGAAAAAATACACTGTTCACTGTACTGGTAAAGGCATCCATACTGAAGCATCTGGAGTGATAGCTGACTGAATTCAGTTTTGTAGAGAAGCTTCACCAGTGTGCTTTGGTAAGATAGTAATAAAAGATACACAATCAGTAACACTGTAAACTGACAAAGCTACACAGGGAGATCCTACTATTTCTCACATGCAATATTACATTGTTTCATTACAGTGGAATTACTCATCGTTTATATTGGTTTTAATCCCTGAATATCTATTTTTCTATTAAAACCAAAATAACACACATACACACAAAAAACCCAAACCTTAAAGAAAACAGAAGATACTACTATTTTTGGAAGGCAATGGAAATCAGGTCTTTATTTTTTTGTTCATTTTGAGAAAAGAAAGGTCTTTAAATTACTGTACATAAAGATCACCAGGGGAATGGCTTCTTGGGTTAAGTGTTCAGTCACTGGAATTTCACATACCTGGATCTACAATGTCAATTCCTTGGGAGAGAAGGAAAATTACCTTGTCCTGGGGCTATTTTGTTTTCTACACTGAGATCTGGGTAAGTTCCCAGGTAACCCCTTATAAATCCGACCTACAGTTTCAGCAATGAATAACTCAGATCAATTCAATTCCTTAATCCTGAAGAAAAGTCAAAATAAAAAAGGATCTCTGAATTTTGATTAAGTTTGTCAGAATATGACACAGGTGACCTCTCTGCTGACAGAGAAGAAATGGACATTGATTTCTTCCAAACACTTCCCCTTCCACCACCAGAAAAGAATTTTAGCCAACATATTCCCATTATGACAAATAGTATGGTGACATTTTTACCAATTTAAAGTTATCATCCTCAGTTTCACAGAAAAAGAAAACTACTACATGGCAATGATATACAATATGAAAAGGTTTAGCAGTTGTCCATGCCCTCTTCAGTGGAGTATGACTATTAACACTTGGCTTTTATTTCAGCAATGCATATAATATAATGCAGAAAATAAAAGTAATGTAAATGTGGAAAAACAGATAATTGGGTCATTTTCTATCTAATATGTGTTCAACTTCTTTCCCAAATGATGTGTTTGATTTTTTTTAGATTAATATTGCTGGAATCTTGGAGAAGTTCCACTGAAATTAAAAAATATTTACTGATGAACAAATTCTGCAGTATTTAAACAAGCAACAATTGGACAACTTGAGACTAGTTTAACTGATAGATTATTGGAGGAAAAAAAGTTTCATAAACAGAAGATGGATGGTAAAGACTTGAAAGAATCTTCTGAGGTCATCACTAACTGTAATATCAGTGAAGCCAAAGTTTACAGGAGTCACAGCAACCATCCAGTAATGAAAAGCTGCCAGTCCTTTTGGACAAAGACAAAATCTGTTTTCTTTTACCTAGCCAGGATGTTTAAGAGGTATCGTTTTTCATCTAATGATTATTGGACTCTGTCATATTTCCCAAAAGGGGAAAAATGGACTCATCATTCTGTTAGTCAGATTAGAACTATCCATCACCTCTAAAAGAAACAGGAGATGGAGACTTGTTCCACAAAGTAGACTTCATCAGATTAAGTGATATTTACTAAAACTTTTCCTGAGTTATTATGCAGATTTCTATTTGTTAATATATATGCTTAATTTCTCCCAGTTCCTAATCCCTTTCAATTCTAAGTATAGGTTTCATGTTTGTAGGAGAGATTAAGTTGAATGCTACCATCCATATCTCCACCAGCTGAGAATGATTTTAGAAATAAAGCTGGCAAATGGAATTTGTACTCCATGTCATCTCTGAGCAAACTCTTAGAGAAGTTACAGAATACGTTATATGGCAGGATGTGACTGATACAGACAGGAAAGAAATCAAGATTCCACAACAGCTTGAAAAACCTCTGGTCAGGTATGCCAATCTGGAGCTGGCTGAAAACAGAAAGGATGAACAACAGATTACAGATTCAGAAAAAGAGGGAAACTCTATTGAGGCACACTTCTTTATATTTTCCATCAGTACTTTCTGCACAGCTATTACAACAGAGTGGGAGCAAGTGGTATTACAGGCCACCGCAACTATTTTCACTCATGCTTCAGACCGTGAACAATGGAGGGCAGTTGCCTGCATTTTGCTAAAAGCTGTTCCTTTCTCTGCCCCCACCCATGACAAAGACCCAGCTTGCTTTAAACTCCGAGTGACCTCTGCCACTAGAGGGCTGCACTTCATGTGATATTCCCCCTTAGACCTTCATTATCACCGCTGCAAGCAATTAAATAAGGAGAAAAAAACCCCGCATATTCTGAAGCATAGCTGTAATAATTAAAACTTTCCTTAATACTAAATCTGTATTTGTTGAAATGTTGATTACGTGGAGCTACCAGCTTAGTTAAGTAGAACTGTTGCTAATAAACTAGCTGAGAGGCCAGTTACGTAGTCAAAGCTAGCTTCTTCAAAAACAAGTCTGTCTTGAAACTACAAAAAAACCTAGGAAAGTTGAAAGAGCTTGCCTAAGTGGGATGGGAGATAATGTAGAGGGAAATCGTTAAACAAAAGGCATTCTGTAGAGAGGAGGGGAGGCACTTGTGAAACAGCTGTCAGTAAAGAAACAGGCTAACACAGGACAGACATCTGCTGAGTCTGAGGAAATTAGGTTTCAGGATTACCACTTTTCCCTCTAAGCTTATGGAAGCTAGAAACACAAACAACATAGATGCTTATCACGTTAAAACCTTTTTTATTCTACACTTTAATATTTCTGGTTTTTGGATGAAACAATACTTTTGTTTCAAGAACGCAATCAAGTGAATGTTCTATAAGCTAATTGGAGATCCCAAAGGGAGGACTTGCAGGTGCTGAATCCAATCAGATCTGTCACATAATTAAAATTGGTGCAGGGGGCACAGTAAAACAGATGTGGTCTAAAAACCAGAGAATTGTTTGTTTCAGTGTTGCTACAGATGAATGGGACACAGTCAGAGAGATAAAGAGAGCAGTGTTATAATTTATCCAGTGCCACTGCGGAAATTGACTCAACATGGCTTAATTTGAACATCGTGGTTTTTATTTTTGTCTTCAAAAGTTTCTGTAAGGCATTGCTTGCTTTACAAATAAAAAGAGGCCTCTTAGGACTGATGATCCTACAAACTGGACCTGAGATTTACAAGTCATGCTGTGCTTTTTCTGGCTCAAATACTAATGCAATTCTTCGGCTGTAACTTAGTAAAGAAAATGGAAGAGCTAGAACCAGTCCACAGTTTGCTGTACCACAATTGTGTCAGCAACTGCCAAGGTAACAGAAGCCTAGAATTTTATTTCAGTCAGTAAACTAAGCAATTATGAGTCAGAGTATCTTAGATACAAGGGGTATATGATGAGTAAGAAAGTTCCATTTTTATTCAATCATTTTTCTGACCATATATGCTATCAAATTGTTACTGAATCTGTTGCATCTCTTTCATCTGCTGTCAAAGAGGATAGATATCACATTCCTGGAACACAATTGCCAAAGAAGTCATTGAAAGTTTCCTATGTACAGTGCTGGAATCAGTTCTTAATTTGTGAATGCATTTGGGCAGGAGACTGTTTAGGTGTTAGAGTGTGCATGGTTAAATATCCTATAATGCATTACCTATCTGACTTGTAATTTATAAGCAGAGGTGATGTGCTATATATTATTTATGATATGCATATTTTAAGTGTTAAAAATTGTTTGGGGCAGTATTAATGGTAAGTGATTACTAAAACTAAGGCTGTCTCCCAGGGAGCTTAGAATGGAAATTGGATTTCATCCACAAACAGCCAGGTTTTAAGCTCCTGTATTAGGAGGAATCGAGTCAGCAGCCATGCCGTGCACACACACACATCAATACAAATTTAGCACAGAGCGTGGCGTAACGCAATAAACACACGTTCCTAAATTTTCTAGGGAATTGATGCTCCAGTACTGACCACTACCGTCACAGTTACAGCGGTTTGAGACTTTTTTTCCAAAGGAAACGAGTCAATAAACAGCAAAGAGTCAAATAGTAAAAATGCTTTCCTGGTGCACAGACAATTCCCCGAGCCCTGCTTCCCCATCCCCCTGGATCTTACAACGTTTTAATCTTCCACCTGAATAATTTGAGATTTGTAAGCAAAAATAACCTTCGCCGCAGTGAAATATCATTAAGTTCTTTACGGAACATTTAGGTAAGCAACGCGGCTTTGTGTCGCACAGCTCCGGCTACACCGGCTGTCACAGCGTAACAGTAATATCTTTATTAATTTCTTTACAAGCCTTAGCGATGCAGCCCGGCGCGTCCCCGGCTCCAGCGCGGAGCGGCGGCGCTGCCCCCCGCCCGCCCCCCGCGGTGGCCGGCAGGGACCGAGCGGGGACGGAGGGAGGGCCGCGGCCGCACCGCCCGTGTCGCGCCGCGCCGCGCCAGTGCCGCAGCCAGCCCGGACGAGGACACGTCCCCGCTATCCCACCGCCTCCTCGGGCCATCTCAGCCGTCCTCCCACGCAGCTGCGGGCCTGTGAGGCGCAGCGCGTAACCCAGGTGACGCCGCATCACGGCGGGGACCCTCCCGAGGCGGCAGCCGGCCCCCGCGCACGGCCGCCCCGCCGCCGCCCCCGCCGCAGAGGTTAAACCGCCCCCGCCTCCCCTCAACGGCTCCGCCAGCGCCGGCCCGGCATTGGCGAGACGCTTCAATCCCAGCCTCTCTCTCTTTTGTTCCGATTGGCGGCATCTCCCGCCTGTCTCCGATGGAAACCCCGCCCTTTTGTTTTATCACCCCCCCCCACCCCCCCCCCCCCCGCCTGCCCTCGTACACCCCCGTCCTTGTGCCCCCTCCCATGGTTCTAACCTCTCCTGCCTTTAGGGTTTCTGCGGTGTAGCTGAGGGTGGCGGCCCCAGCCCCCGGCCAGCCGCCCGCGGTGCTGGGGCTGGAGCGGAGCGACGCCGCACCACCCCGGCAGCGATCCCCCTCTCCACCCCCGTGCACACGAGCCCGACAGCGAGGGAGGGCAGGGGAGCCCGGGAGCGGCGGGCAGCTGAGCCGCAGCGTCAGGCGCGGCACTAGGGCGGGCAGGGGCGGAAGGGGGCTCAGAAACAGCGTGAATCATCTCCCACTCTCTCCCTCGCCCACCATTTACACCGCTCGCTCCCTCCTTCTCCCCCTCCCTTCTTCCCTCCCTCCCTTCCCACCGATTCTGTCTCACTCGTTCTCTCTCCCCTCCTCTCCCACTCACTCTCTCCCCTCCTCTCCTCTCCCACTCACTCTGTCCTCTGCTCCTCCTGTCTCACTCTTTTCATTCTTTCCCCTCCTCTCCTCTCCCCCTTTCTTTTCCCTCTCTCGCCCCCCTCGTTCCCCTGTCTCCCTTCTCCTCATCTCCTCCTGACACTGCACTGCAGCTGCTCCTCCAGTCCAGTCCTGCCCGCTTCCCTCCCTCCTTTCCCTTCCCTCCCCCCGGGTGCCAGATAAACAAGGCGCGCAGCATCCTCGACAATACCGATCTTAGCTCTACATTTTCGAAAAGGACAAGAGAACGGGACGAGCCCCCTCCCCTCCTCCTCCTCCTCCTCCTCCACCCCCTTCCTTCTCCTCCTCCTCCTCCTCCTCCCCCCTTCCTCCTCCTCCTCCTCCTCCTCCTCCCCCCTTCCCTCCCTGCCCCCCCACCAGAGAAGGGAAGAGACAATTCTCCTCCGAGCAGCAGCAAACATGATGGCGGCAGCTCCCATCCAGCAGAACGGGACCCACACCGGGGTTCCCATAGACCTGGACCCGCCGGACTCCCGGAAAAGACCGCTTGAAGCCCCCCCTGAAGCCGGCAGCACCAAGAGGACCAACACGGGCGGTGGGTATATCCTCTGTCACCTCCCTCCCACCCCCACCCCCCCCCGCCCAACCCACCCACCTCTCCGCTTCCCTACCTGCCTGCCTGCCTCTTCCACCCCCCCCCCCCCCCCCCCCGCCCAAAGATTCCCATTTCTCTAATGTTATCATTCATCAAAATGGCGTCGGTTTTCAGCATCTACCAGTCTTTTTATTTAATATCCACGCTGGGGCTGCACAGCCGTGACCCTACGGAGGCGAGGAGGGAGCACAAGGGGCTCCCGCAGCCCAGCTATCTCCCTCGCCCGTTTAAGGATGGGCGACAATAAATGGCAGCTGGAAGGAGATGGCAAACGCTCTTCCCTCCTTCCACATCCTCGGGGTCGCAAGTTGAATTTCAGCCTTGCCGTGCGTTTTCCTCTTCCTTGGCCTCACATCCATTGTCAGCGCGTACACGGCGTGTGTTTGCCGTGCCGAGCCGGGGGCGAGGGCTGGCTGGTGGCGGGGGGAGTCGCCCCTCGGCTGCGGGGACTCGCTAGTTAACATCCTGCTGTTCCTGGAGGAGATGAGTTATAACGGGACCAGCATCTCCTTTATCCTTTTGCACTGGAGTCGTCATAACAATGCACCGAGGCAGAGGTGAATTTATTTGCCCAATGTTGAGAGCAGCGGTCTGGCTATACGTAGTGCATAGTTCCCCAGCTCTGGTAATACGGGTGGGCACCACTGTCACAGACAGGCACTAACTGAGACGCTTCATAGTCTCAGAGAAGTAATGTCAACTCAGATAATTTCTGCTTAGGGGTAAAAAAAAAAAATACTCCAAAGAACCAACACTATGAAACAGGTTTCGTGATATTTTGATATCCATGCCACTGGGACATTGCCATCATTGTTGGGGAGAGCACAAGTCGGGAACCAGCATATCCCTATTGCCTTGCACTTCTTCAGAGACAGTTATGGAAAGGTCTTCAGACTTCAGTGTAGCTGAATTTAGCAGTGGCATGAGGGTACTGAAAATTCTGCAGTTTCCAAATCAGACTGGAATCCTTTTTTCTTTCTCCCCTCCATTCATTCTAAATAATTTTTTTTTCCTGTTTCCATGGTATGCTTTAGTGCTAGTGATGGGTAGAGGACTGGCATTGTCTATCTCATCACCTTTTAAGTGTATTTAAAATAAGTGACTTAGGCTTTTGATCAATTGGGAAAAATTCTTCTTAGTGTCCTTTAATTAATGAGCTTAAAAGAGATCATTGTCGCTTAAGAAGTGCTAAAGGAATACATGAGGATTACTTAGGCAAGTGATTCCATCCTCACCATGTTGAGTTGTTCTCTTGGCAGTGGCTGAAATGCTTGGAGTAAACCCCCACATTTTGGGTGGGTTATTTGGTAGCAGAGTAGTCGTTTTGCTCACTTAAGAAGAATGCAAGCAATAGCTAATTGCTGTTCTCATATGTTTGCTAATGACAAACAAATAGCCCATTAGAATTTACAATTCGTTCTTTCCTGGTTTTGTCATTTCTTTTGCAGTATTTCCAAGCAAGGTTGTAGTTCTCACTAACCACGTTTTCATGCAGGGCTTTAGTTTTCTTTTAAAGGGACTGATCATTTCTGCATGCTGTGGTTCCCATTGCAAAAAAAAAAAATAAAAAAAATCTGCCTTTGCAATATTATTCTCAATTTTTTACTGAATTAAGGAACCTATGTGGGTTCTCTGCTTAGAATAAATGTAGATATTTTAAACTGTCAAAGGCACAGTCTAAACATGTCTTGTATTATGACGCAACTGGTTAGATGTAAATGCATGAATTAGTGGAGGAGTTTATGGATGTAACCTTTTGTTTATTTGTGGGTCTGGGGAGGAAAAATAACAAATTATAAACCATATTAACCATGCATATCTCAATTTTTCAGAGGATGGCCAGTATTTTCTAAAGGTCCTCATACCTAGTTATGCTGCTGGATCTATAATTGGGAAGGGAGGACAGACAATTGTTCAGTTGCAGAAAGAGACTGGGGCCACCATCAAGCTGTCTAAATCCAAAGATTTTTATCCAGGTAGGTGCAAAAATTAGCCAATTCTTTATTTTTAAATTCCCAGGCATTTATGTTCATGTCAGTGTGTTTCATATATTGATGGTTAAGCTTCCAGTGCAGCAGGAAGCATTATGTCTCAGAAAAGTATGTTTCAAAGTGCAATAGTGAATATAAATATTCTGTCTGTTTTGCCATATGAAATTGACTGAACTGGACACTGATTGCTTGAAATATGTTTAAAGTAATTTACAATATTTCTACAAAAGATTATCTTCATTAACATTTATTTATTTATTTTTTAAAGAATCTGGGTTTAAGGAACCAGTGTGACAGGTGGTGTAAAGATAATTGTTTGTTTGAAGCTTCCAGACATTGTAATGACAATTAGCTAGAATGAGTAAAAATGAGAGACTGCCTCATAAAGAATGGGCCATTTACTTTAAATCCATTATGTACCTTCTTTCTGCTTCACTGCTTTGCTCATTGGCTCTGGAGTGAAGTAAAGAGGACAAGTGCTGCTCTTTAGATATTCTTTATGTTACGTTTATCATGATGGTGGAAGAAAACTGTTATAAAACTGAAATACTTTGGATGAATAGAAACCATAGCATTTTATATTAGCTGTATTAATGCACATGAAAAGTTTTTATATTTGAGTATAACAGCAATAAATATCTGAATTAACACTCCTCCTTTATAAGATTTCTGAAGAGGGAGTCTTATATAATGATGGACAAGATTTTAGCTTCTGCAGTTAAATAATTGGGGTTTTTTTCCCTAAAGATTAACAAATTAGCATTCTGTAATTGAACTTTGCTCTAGAGGACTTTCTAAAAACTGATGCAAAATGGCATAGCTGAAATTTCTGTGTTTTGATTTTGTTGTTTTGAAGAATATCTGGTGATTTAGAATTGAGTTGACTAGCTGTTGCTGACTTTCTTTTCGAAAGTAAGAGCTGCTTTGCATTTGTTCTATCTTAACAAGACTGACTTCTACAAAATAGTGAAGGCAGTTGGTGTGGATGTAAACAGAACACTAACATTGGAGCATTTAGCTTTCCTGTCCTCTGACTTTACTATCAGGCAGAAGTGGATAACTTTTTATTAACAGAGATATTTTGGTCTATTTACAAATATAATCGTTGATGTGGAAATTCTAATGCACCTGTTGTATGTCGCCTTAATGAATGTAGTTTATAGTATTTAAAAGTCAGAGATTGAAGTGTTGCATGTAGATTTTTTTTTCCTGTTGAAACTTTCAGCATATGAACATGAGCTTGTTGCTTTTGAAGCATTTTTCTTTTTTACTTTTTTTAGAAAGCTAGGAAAAACATGATCCTTTATTTTGAAAGGTATGTCAGAATAAAAAAATAAAAATCAATGTACAATTGTGAGAACTCTTGGAGGAAATAAAAGCATTCTAAAGAGCCTGATTGCAGAATTAATAACATAATCTGGGTAAAGAGCTGCAATACTAAATTAAATTCACTGTCAATAGATGAAAATGAAATAGATTTTCTGCATTATACATGAGGGGTTATCAGATATGCAAGGATGTTACAGAAAATTGGTGTTTATGAAGAATATTCCAAATACCAAATTACAAGCCTTTTCATTTTACTACGGTTTATTTACACTCACTTGGAAGGGACGCTCCAAAGATTAGATCTTTTGTTCGGTGCTCTGGTATAGTTGCTCTGTTTTCTGATTAAATCACAATTACTTTTTTTTTGTGTAGGAAATTGTAAAGATGCAGCAGTAGTAGCAGAAGAACCTTTGAAAATAAAAAATCTCCAGCTAGAGTGACAGGAGAAAAACGTTTGTGACATAAACATATTCTCCCTTAAAAACAGCAGCAATAATATAAATAACTAGGGCAGGGACACTCAAACATTTTCACAGTAACAGGTGCAAATGAAGTTCCAGTTTGACTTTATACAATCTGCCTTGAATTTGCAGCCACGTTGTGTCATATGGAAAGTGAGTGTTTTAAGGAAGTTGGTGACTGATACCTGCTAAAGCATGGAACAGGGATGGGAAATGGATTCCAGCGTGGCTAGCTCTTGTTAGTATTTCTGTTTGCGTCTGACCACCAGCCCATGGAATTTTCAGAGGTCCTGTCATTCCTTGAGCTGATGGCTTTTTGGGTTTCTTCCAGAGTCGCTTGCTCATATAACATTAGGGAATACAAACCTTGTGAAAGAGCTAAGATAAAGTTATGGTTTGTTTTTCTTACGAAGTTTTTTAAAAAATTACTGTTTTCCTAATAGATGTTACTTAGTCCTTACCACTGATGCTTGTGACTACAAATATGTTTAATGTATGTTTTGCTGTGGAATGTTCTGTCGTTGAAGCTTCTATGAAAGTTTTCTGTATTTCCAAAAAGTTTTAGAAAAGTGAGTAAGTTCCTGTTTGGAAAGAAGGATGGTGCTTGTAATACAGAAGTTACGAGTAGTTCCTATGATCTAATAGTGTTTTTTTCTTTTCCCTCTGTGATATAGGACTTCAGTATGCAGACTGATTTCTGTTGGAATTATTTTTGTGCGTCAAAAGGTGACATAATTACTGAAGAATTATATGGCAGCTCTAATTACAAGAAATTGAAGGAAAACCCCCCCAGCTTTGCATTGAATATTTTAGTTTACAGGATAGGAAGCAGTATACAAATACATTACTGTCCACTACAGTTTTATTTTTTGAGTACGCAATTTATTGTTCTCTTTTCAGGTTACCCGCTGGCTTTTTCTTATTGTCTGGGCTCCTGCAATTTGACTTTGGATATTCTGATTCTTTTCTGTTCAGGCATGTCCCCCAAGATTAGCAGAAATAAAGTTAAAATTAAAATGGCAAAATATGCCCTACTTTTAAACTAGATGGTGCTGATCCTTCTGCATAGAAAATACAGTGTGTATTGACTACTAGGTTTTGGTTCAAAAAATAAATACAGATTTAGCCAACTTGATAAAGAAAGTGGCTATTCTGTGAAGTTATTATAATGTATGTTTTTTGAATAATAGAAGAAAGATTATTTCTGTTGTCTGAAGCTGTCGTTGCTTATGTGTTTCTCCTTCTGCATTTTAGTGAGCACCGGACTCAAAACTACTCAGGCCATGTATATTTTTCCCTTGCAAATGCTGCCGTACACTCTCTCTCTTTTCTCTCTCCCTCCCTCTCTCTGTGTTCCCGCCCCAGTCTCTCACATATGCACACACATGCACAAAATTGTTACATCACATCGTGTTGTTTATCTTGCAACAGGATCTTGCCTGGTCTGAACTTGGTGCTTGAGTGGATTTGAACTTGGTCAGTGTTTTTCAATTTATTGGAATATGATGTCATAGGTGTACTTAAATTAGATCGTATCAGGAATAGAGATTAATAAAAGCATAATTAAATGGGGATAAGGTTTTACTGGTTTCAGCAATATATTAGATGTGTTGTTCTTATAGCAGATTTCTAGTCAGTCGTTATGTCAACGTTTGGAGAATATAAAAGGTGGGAGTTTCCTCTCCCGTCTCATGCAGACAGCGTATGAGGTATTGTGTGGCTATTTTATGCTTTTACCAAGGGACGTCTATTTTTAGATGTTTTCTGTTTAAATATCAGATTTTTTAAAATCATTCATGTGTTATGGGAGATAGTCTATCTAATCTTTGTGCCAGTGCCCTTCTGAAAAGTCTCTTATTCTGACTCATAAAGACCTTTCAAAAACATTGAATGTGTAAGTAACACATTAGGTTATGGGAATTTATAATTAATAATCTTACAGCATCATTACTCCTATAAACTGGTAGGAAGGAGAAGGGTGTAATATATCAAGCTTGGCTCTCCATTGTTATTTCCTTTATAGTAATTGAGTTTATCATGTTAATTTATAACTCTTAAAAATAACAAAATCTAGCAAGGAAAGAAATGTTTTAAAAATCAACATTTGAAATAATGTTGAAGTGAAATACTGATTTTTCAACTATGGAAGAGAAAACAGTAATGGAGTTAGAAGTGAGAATGGCTTGAGTTATTAGCTATCTGTTGTGCTGTTTCCTTGAAGGGCTTTGTCATACATCAATAAATGGATTTCATTTCTTTTCTTGATAATCCTACTTTTTTTCTTGAAGTGTTGACATTAGTTACTTAGACACTACATAAGTATATATGTAAGATTTCCAGATTTTGTTGTAAACATTTAATTATATGAGTTAACTTCAGGGATAATGGGACTGAGGAAATTACTAAACAGCAAGTAGAGATTTCAGAGGTGGAATCTAGGGCTGTATAGATTTTTAAATTAATCCCTGATCTTTGTACTAGTTTAAAAAGAAAAAGGGACCAACCACCAAAAACTCCCACGTGTTGATTGCCAGCTGTTCAGAGAGATAATTCTCAGTTGGACAGTTGTCTGTTGCCTGGTTACTGAAACAGAATAAAAAAAAGTTAGCTTGTTAGCCAGCAGGTCTGTAGTATTTTGCATTTAAAAGGAAGCTGAAACTGAATATGTAACTTAGTAGGAACTTGAGATTATTACATGTCTAACTTGTCCTGTACTATCACTTAGCATATTTTAATTTAGTAGGCTTAGAGAAATTTTGAGAAGTTAAAGTAGAAATTTGGCACTGATTTCTTTCTACCTGTAGGGGCTTCTTCATGTTAATGAGTGAATCAGCTTTGACATAGTAAATGGCTTTGGTTTGCAAGAAAATGCTGTGTCTTTGTCTTGTATAGAAAGGTTTATAAGAACTTCTGACAGATTTGGAATGGTTAGTCTAACTTTAATAAATGACGTAGGCCAATAACTAACTTTGTTGTCGAAATAAAGAATAGAGTGAGGACAGTTGTTTTGACAGGGAAATGCCATATTTTAACTTTTCAATATTTTAATTGTGATTGCTTTTACCTAGGTTTCAATATAATTGAAAACCAACGTATTTTCAGTAGGTTAGAAAGCTTATGTAGATGAAGGTGCTTCTAGTAACAGCATTGTTTTTTGATAAAGTCAGGATTTCTGTAAAGCAATTATTCATTAAAAGAATAAGACTTAAGTTTTCTCCTTTTCATGAAGTTTAAAATTTCCATACAATAATTTAGTAGTTTTTTGTAGATAAATCCAAGTTTTAATGGATTCTTGATAGAGAATAGATGTTAGAGATAATATTTAAAAAAAATATAAACAGGGAATGTCTGAATTTCTTGTTTTCCTCTTCTCCCTTGTGCTGTAAACAAACACCTGCTTGCTTTTCTTAATGGATGAAACCTGTAACCAGCAATGTCTTTTTCAAATACTCTTTGATCTTGTTTGTTCTTTAATTAATTTCATTAGCTTAGATATTGTCCTCAGTAGTTGACTAGAGAATTTATTTTGTCAGTGATCAGTAGCTTTTTGGCCAGGGAAAAAACCCTTGGATTTAATGAATTCATCAGACTGGCCTCCAGAATTGGAGCACAGGGTGGTTTCTGTCTTTGGATACAGCTCTCACATAAAGTTAAGCAACAACTGTAAGGATTTGGCTGGCAAATATCTTGGAGGCTCATTGTTGCATCTTGCAGCAGTGCAGTCAGCTTTACGGTCTATCTTTGAATTTAGTTTGTTTCTTAACATTTATCAATTGGCCAGTGGAAGTTAGTGACGTGGTGGAGAGTATTGTAGCTGTCAGTTGTCCAGTGTTGGAATGCTGCAGGTAATTGGGCTGGACTGGTGAGAGCAGTGGCCGTGTGCTTCTCACGTTGCACTGCAGCTGCTGTTGATCTTAATTAATCTGACCCTCAGAGGCTGCAGTGTCATGGTATAAAACGCAATGCATATTCAAAATTGGAAGGCTGCTTTTCTGACTCTTATTGGTGGCCATGTTTCTAGGTAGGCCTTTTGGTTTTTCTAATTGGGTTTGTTTGACACTGGCATAAAATTCTTAATGTGCTTCAATCTAAAACTGTAATATGTTTTTTTCCTGTTTATCAAATCTATCTGTTGAGTTATGAAGCTGATGCATGTGTTTTTGATATGTAATGGTTATAATGGATTTAGCAAAAATATTTCTGCTTATTCTAGCAACTGTTGTCTGTAAATGAAAAGTGTTATACTGTGTCTGGTATGAATTGCTGGTGTAGTATAGTATAGTATGTTCTGTGGTGGGGATGCTTAGTGCTTGTTTTATTTAGCCCGGTCTTGTGGTTAAGGACTTCTAGTAGCATGGAAACATGGAGAGTTGGAATTTGGTGTTGGCAAATGGAATCAATTAGTGTGCTGTGCATGTGCAAGGTTTTTAATTTACTGTAGATATATGACTGTCTTCATTGTGGCTGCATGACTGACATAGATTTAGGAAAATAGCAGGTTCCTTAAAATTCACCCTGGTCTTCAGGGTCATTTTCCTTCCCCCAGAGGAAATATCAAATATATATATATTTATAATAATAATTATATATATATATATATATAATACTGTAACCTAGAGATCTTGTAAGTGTTCCAGTACAGATTTGTGTAGCTCTATTCCATCCTATTTTTGTTTTGGTTTCAGGGGTTTCTCTATCCCAACTTGTGATTATTCATGGCATTATAAAGATCAACTACATTGCTTGTATTCTGATTAAAATAAAGGATTGTCAGAATACTCTGCTTTAAATTTTCCCTATATTTGGTAGACACATTAAATATTTTAATGCATGAAAATCACAAGATCTATCCACCCATATGAATTGTTTTTCACTTTTACACATTGATAATTATGGTTGAATCTTACTGGAGTTTACTTAATGTTAGGTGTGCTGTCCTTGATAATAGCCAAGCATTGCAATTCCTTTGCAAGAACTTATCTGATTGAAACGTCAGTTTAAGGTAATCTTTGGAGACACATCTATGGAAGTCAGCTTGCAACTCCACATGCTTCTGTAGCCTTTGAGTATGAATTTATCGCTCTTTGCTTGAGCTTGTTATTGTTCTTCTTGACTTCTGAATTGCAGTAAATTTGTGTAAGGTTTAAGTGTTCTGCATAATTGATGGACAAAATAAGGTCCTCTTTTGTGAAAGGTTAGAGAGCATAGGTTGATGTAGGTGATGTGAATAACTTGCTACGTGGCCAGGTAGCACTTGAAAGAATAGTATGTTAGGGACTGGGTTTAAAGTTCAACCTTGGTGGTATGATTGACCTGGGGTCAGATCCCCTGTAAGTGAGAGATACTCTTGTCAACTTATTTATATGAAAGTGGTTATGTAACTTCAGCATATGTTGGATATAAAGAAGCATGAATCTTGGACAAAATTTCGTATTTACCTGGTCTTGTAGGTTTTGATTTTGAAAAGACTAAACATCTGTTTTTCATCGTTGATCTCTCACTGCATCCTGCAGGGCCTGTCATCTCAGCATTGACAGGATCAGATGAAAAATACAATCGATGTGTTGACATTTTTTTGAGAATCACTCAGGTAAGATTACTTGTTATACAGAACTACAGTGAAATTCATGGCTGCTGCTAATGTTTCACCAGTTGGAGCCTTTGCATTCTCAATCATTAATTAAATTAGATACTGAGGTTCTCTGCATGTTCCCTTGTTTCTATTTTAAAAGCACTTTTTGTGCCTTGCTCAGTGCCATTTAACTCTCTTGTAATTTCCCACATAAAGAGCTTCACACATTTGTACTATTTTCCCCCACTTGATAGGGTGGCACCTGTTTGCTTGAACCAAGAACCATAGTGCACACCTCCAAAGCTCTTGGAAGATTTGAATGTATTTTTTTACAGTCTCAAGTAGTGACTTTAGTCCTATTTAGATTCTTCATTGGCAATATGGGGAAAAAGTTCTCTGTAGAGAACCAGATTATCAGGTGCAGCAGCAATTTATCATCTTCTTAGCATGTTCTAAATTCTGGCTTTCAAATTGTACATGAAAAATTACAAATATTTTACTGAATATACAGTGGTGGAGTTGTTCTTTTTATAACATGAGTTGTTGAAAATATTTATGTTAGTTTATGCACTGGAAAAGTAGGAAATGGCATGTGTCCATTCAGTTGGCTTTGTTGAGCATCCAGTGTACTTAGGAAACTAAAATTGTTATCAGAGTGTATTCCAAAAGAGTTGGGCTATGAAATGTCATGGCTGTGAGGGAAGGGGGAGGAAAGACCAGTTGGGCCATATGCCAGTGTTGGAGCTTGATCTAACAGTGGTTTACATTTTGTCCCCATCTGTAATCTGGTGTTAGGAAATGCCAGAGTGCAGGTAGGGTAGTGTATAGTACAAGTAGTACCAGCAGCAGCAATGCAGGTGCTGCCATGGATACTGTTTTGGCAGCAGTATTGGGCTGGAGTTATAGAATATTTATGTTTTATTGTAATCTGGCAGTCTACCAACAATTTTCCTGAGGAGCACTAAAAAAAAAAAAAAAAAAAAAAAAAAAAAAAAGG
>VZUI01064846.1:0-47232 GCA_013401135.1 Cettia cetti | reverse complement strand
CAGTGAGGCGGCCCCGGCTGCGGGAGCTCCATTCCCGCGGATAAGCCCTGTCAGTGAGGCGGCCCCGGCTGCGGGAGCTCCATTCCCGCGGATAAGCCCTGTCAGTGAGGCGGCCCCGGCCGCAGGCACTGGAGCTGCCCCGGGCAGGTAGGGGACAGCTGTCCCCCGCTCTGCTTGGGGCCGACAGAACGCTCTGAGGAGGGAGATGTGCTGAAGGAGGAGAGCGTTTATCTCGCATTATTACATCTAAGTTTGTATCATGGTGATAAATTCTAACAGAGAAGTAATGGGTGTTTGTTGCAAAACATGTCTAAAAATAAGTAGCTTGTAAGGGGCGTGGTCAGAATGATGGAAGGGAAAGCCAAAGTGCTTGAAGGAGCTGGGAATTTTAGTATCACACCGTCAAAGGACTGGGCATCTGATAGAGAAGCTCATGGGCATACCTGCACTTCAGGCGACACCCGACTAACGTGAGAGCTAATCGGTACAGAGGATCCCTGAGATCAGGCGCTTGGCAATACTGAGAGGAAGAAAAAAATCATTAGACCTTTATACATGTAACAAGAACAGGCAGACCTGTAATTACAGTAATTTGCAACCAGAAGGGTTATAAGCCTTTGTGCTTCAGCAATACCAGTTAGTAGGGGCTACGTGCACTGTTTGGTGTACAGGTCATTTGGTGGGTGTCTGCCTGTGGAGAGGAACAAGGAAGAGTATCCACAGAAGCAGAAATTATATAGAGAAAAAAATGGTACTTGTAGCCAGTGTAGTCACAGCTCATGATCAGTAATGATTGTGCTGATGGGCAGGACAAGGTTTCCTTGATTCAGTCATATATCTACTCCTGCTGTGGAAACACTTTCTGAACCAGATGTTAGCAATTTATGCTCAGGATAAAGCTATTTCTGATAAAGTTATTTTGGAACAGGAGCACTGCACTGTCTACTTCACAGCTTCCTCCATCCCCCAGTGGATCTACTAGTTTTCAGAAATATTCCTACCTTGAATGGTTTATACATGAGGATGAACAATATCACAAGTGAAGATGTGAGTGAAAGACAAGTAGAAGTAGGACTTCTGGCCTCATTGAATTCAGTATTCAACAACTTCTGTAATTCCTGGAGAGAGACATGTCAGAGATCTGTGTGGGAAGGCAGAATCTGGTAAATCAGACACAGAGCCTACTGAGAGGAGTTTGGAAAAACTATGTTGTCTTGGGATTGACATGGAAGGAGAAGGATACGTCTTCCTCCTTAAATAAAAGAAAAAGCAACAAATCATTAAAGGAAGGTCTAAGTCTAAATCTAGACCTGCCTTTTTCTAGGCAGCAGCCACACCTTTTATGTTTACATCCAACAAACCCAAAGACATGTGCTTAGTCACCATGCAAGTGTTGACATGAAATGACCTCCTACTAAAACAAACTACAGGGCGTGTAAGTATGACTGACTAAAACTGATTGCAACAGGGAACCCAGTGTACGAATTAGAAGTTACAAAATGCAGCAAAAGATCTTATGGGAGGGTAAAACACTATTTAAAAGAATGACTGTGTCTGAAATCAGTTTTCTCTCATACTCAAAAGCCCCAAAATGCACATGTCTGAATAGCCTGGCTGGGATCACTTGTGCTATGACACAAGGTTCAAGGAATGACACCTGTCAAAGTCCTCTACATCTTGAGGTTTCCCTTGGGTGGCATCAAAGCATCATCTTGGGACAGATTTTCTGTGCCTGGCTGTAGGCCTGGAAGAGCACAGGCCTTTTGGGCTCCATGTACACGTTGCATTTGTCAGCATTTACAAGTGCTCTTAATGATTATCACGTATGTATCACTTCTGTAACCATTTCCTCATTGATTCTACTCAAGATGTCTTCAAACCAGTCTTAATATTTCCTTTACAAATCTCTGTGCTGTTTTGACCGCTGGGAATGTCTTCATACTTCACTAAAATACTCTCCATCTAATTCTGTCCCAGGAAAAGCCTTCTAAGAACATAATAGCTGTTACTGCAAGCTGTTCCTGCAAGCCTCCTTTTGTGAGATCAGGATCATTTACATTTAAACACAAAGTGCATTTAGCTCTTTGCCTTTGTAAGGTTTAAATATGTACAGCAAATTTCTGTTTTCGCTCACACCAACAAACCCAGGAACCTGGACACACGGCATTGCTTCCCAGCTGATGATACCCTGCTATTAATTGAGTCAGTATAACTATTTCCAAGGGCTGCTTTGTTAGAAGAGCAATCCAGCTCTTTCTCCACAGTGAATGACTTGACAACAGGGCATTTGTAGATTAACAGCTGTTCAGGAACATGACTGTGTGTAGCCACACAGAAACCTACCAGTCATCATCCAAGGCAGATTCAAAGAATAACTGAACCAACTACACATCAGAACTGCCAATAAAATGTCAGCCAGCTCATTATTTTGTGAAATACAGTCTATATACTGCTTCCTTCATATGTTTCATATCCAAAGTTGGCTAGAAAAGGAAAATGAAGTTGTTAGAGTTAAACTACTGTTAAAAGGAGGACTGCATCCTTTTCACTTATGTATGAAGTGAAAAAAAAATCATTATCCATACTTCAGAGGCCGGTTCGTTACCACTGTGGAATTTTCTTTTCACATGCACAATCCATCTTCTAAGAAAATATTCTTTTCTTCTTCTAAAACACCCACACCACAGGAATCAATTACATAAACACCAGAAACTACCATGTCAGTAGCATTATCTTTGTTTAAGACTCTTTGATGGCTTGTGCTGACAACTTGACAAAGACCAGGAGTTGGATATGAGTTTGCACACTGGTTATTTAAAAGAAATAATCCTTTCCAGAAATCTACCATTTGCTTAAATGTCTTGTATTTGATTGAACAGAATTCTCTATTTGACTCTGATCCTGGCCATTTAAGTGGTGTTTGTATTGGCTCAAATACCCTCAAACATGATTGTGCTGAGTTACACACATGAGTAGAAGACAGTTTCAAAGAAAGATGTGAATGCCACCAGAAGCGTTGTGACAAATCTACGCTGTCCTTTACCCCAGTGCAGTAGTGCAGTCCCAGGTCACAAACTGACATGCATTTGAACCCAGGCTGCAAAGACACTTCTTCCTTTCACTACTCCCTGCTTCCTCAGCTCTTCACATCCACCTCCATATTGTTCCTCATGGTGTGGCTCAATAACATTAGGACAGCTAACAAAATCTGTGTTCCTCATTGTCTTTCAGGCTAAATTTGGTTACAGTGTCAAACAGAAACTGGATAAAAGGGAAGAGAGCAATTGGGTAGCAGGAGTACTGAAATGGAGGTTTACATAACCATCAACCCACAAACTCAGAGCCAAGGTAGAATAACCGCAATTAAGAGATTAACAATCACTGTCATCTCTCCTATCTTCAAATGTCTAATCCATATATTAGAGATCATATTACTCCTTTGGCCTATGTTTTCCTAAGGCAAATCAATTTGTCCTTGTAAACCATCCATGTAATAGTTTCATAATAAATTGTGAGGATTTAATTACACTTGGAATTTCAGAATTCCTGCCTGTTAGAATCTGGGAGTGAGAATTTTTTAGCAAGAATGCTCTGACTTAACTAGTGGCACTTTTACTCAAGATTTACTCAGAGTTGGTATTCTAGGTTGGACCACTGAAGAATTTTGAAATTAGAGCTAAGCAATATATGGAATAAAAAAAAAATAAAAAATAAAATGTGGCATGGGAAGATGAAATGGGGAGATACAATTTTGTGTAGGATGAATATATGAGGAAAATATTATCCATGTTGTGATGAAAACTGAGTAGGTTGAACCCTCAGGGACAGTTTATGTCTTGCACAAGTTCCCACAAAGTACAACAACTTCCCAGCACATTGCAAGAGTGGTAGAACCTGACACCTTTTGCTCTGCAGAGAAACTTGGGCCCTCTGAGGCAGAAAGCTGACAAGGTAGTTTAATCTGCAGACAAGGTACTTTTTTTCTGTGAAGAAGAGATTTGGAGAAGAAGCAGAATTCGGTATGCTGTCACTGTAAGGCTCAGCAAGTCTTACAAGACTGTGTGTGGTTAGAGAGGGTACAGTGACACAAGTCAAGCAGCAGCATTTCAGGATTTTAGTCCACATATAATGAAAAGGCAAGAGCCCACTGTTTAATAAGCAGTTTCATCCAGTGTCACACCTGTTTGGTATCCCAGCTGGACAGGGTGTCAGGGAAGTTGCAGGGAAATACAGGGCTTAGGAAATCTGCTAGCTCAGAGCTACTTCTGAAGAGACACAACACTGCTACTACTGAATCCAATGGATCAGTGACAAAAGTGAATCCATCTCTGGAAACACAAGTATGTCCAAAAGAACTGAAACTGGTGTCAGTAATTTAGTTACATATTGAAGGGGATGTTGGTCTTTGTCTAGTCTCCTTAAGGTTTTACTCAGTCATTTTCAGTGCTAAATTTTTCCAACACTAAGGCATGGAAAACCTTCTGACCCTGACACATATGTTGAGAGACTTCCCTTCAGCCTATAAGAACAAATCTTAGAGTTCCTCTTTAGTTGGTGCATTAAAAAAATTAGAGTTTACCTGAGTTTAAAGGATATGTAAAGATTTTTTTCCTTGATTTATGTCTCTGGCTCTGAAATGTAGGCAATCCCACAAATGTCATCTTAGATATGAAGATGTAATGTCCCTAGACAATCCATTTATTTTTTATTCTTTAAATCCAGATTACTACATTAAAAAACTAGATACGAATAGGAAAATTGACCACACTTGAGAACCAAATAGGAAAGACCCACCATTTTACCAAAGTTTCTTGATTAACACTAAAACCAAGCAAAATGACCAAGATTAACAAAATCAGTTGTTAAGATCTGAGTTTTGACTGCCACTGAATGTAAAAAGAAACGCTTGATCTGCTGTTCGCTGGTACCATGTTCAAAAGTAAGGGACAGATAGGCTACAAATGCACAGGCAGCACTGTCCCGTCCTTTGGGCAGATTAAGTTAAAAAGTGTTGCTTGATGATTCCTGTAAGGACACAGTTCCCTTCCAGACTGAGGCACACAGGTGGTTGGAACAGTTAATCATGGGGAAATGGCTCAATCAGCAGCATCATGAGTAGCATCATGTGAGGCCTGTCAAGCATGTCACTGCAAAAATACAGCTACAGGGAAATTAAGGTTGGAAGGGACTTCGGAAGGTCATTATTTTAATCCTTGTGTACAAATCATAGCTATGATCAAATTTGGATCACGACAATTCTTTTGATAGTTCTCTTGGGCAAATAAGTGAATATAAACTGAATATTCTGATAACATTCCACCATTTCCTTTAACACCATTTCCTTTAGTGTTATTCCTGGTAATAACACTGAATAAAGGACATTTTGAACAAGTGACAGTGAACTGACCTGTCGTGTTTTGACTTGCATAGTGAAGTTTAGAGACACTCGTGGACACATTAGAAAGCAGAAGCTTGTCAAAGGCTATCTGAGCATTGTACTTTGAGAAGATGGATTTATTGGAAAATTATTTTTTTAATTAGCATGCTTGAGATGTTGCAAATATTGTTGCCATGCCACACTGACAATAGACTAACACTCATAAGAGTTTCTTCATGGTATGGTGAAATTAATTTGGCTATCAGTGCTTGGCAGCTGGATGTGAAGTTGCTCAGATTACAAGCCAAAGAAGCAGTAAAAAACGGGTACTGCTATAATGTGACATGAAAACAAATTTTCTGCTGAAAGCAAGAAGTACATGAGTGTTCCTGTAAAAGGTTATACCATTATGAGGCAATTTCAACTCTTCTACTTGGATCTCATTCTAATATAACTTGTGAAAATGGTTCTGCTGTGTTTGTGTGCTGCAAAGATGCATTGATTAGCTGCAGAAAGCAGTTCTCTCAAAGCTGCTCTCTTACTCTGTTTTATTGGATATTTCCTCATTTTGGGAATCTGCTAGACAACACTGATGTTTTTCTGCTGTGTTTACACAAGATGCTTGTTCTCAGATAACACAGAAAGATTAATAGTGTTTAAAATGTGACTTCTTTATAAATGTATGGGTAGAATCTGGTTTTATATCCTTTACAGTTGTCTTGGTATCTGCATAAGCTTTTATAGAAGTTAGTATTACATGCTGACAACAACCTTGCAAATCTCTTAAATTATAAATTTAACCTAACACTGTTTGAAACCTCAATCAGACAACTAGAACATGGATAAAGTTTGTGACTACATCTGTGATTTTTCATGCCAAGGGAGATCCCAAGTAATTTGATCAATGGATACTCATCAGCAGTATTTACCAAGAGTCTTAGCCATGTTTTCTGTGCTATGTTTTCTGTTTTTCACTCACTAACAGATCCCAGAATGTGCCAAAAGCCAACCCTGTGTATCAGGGTGTGTTGCACGTAGCAAACATTTCAGTGGGCCAACATGAGATACCTGCTGCTACCCCTGAGGGGAGCCAGGGCAGCCAGAGCTTCAGTGGCACCCTGGTCAGATACCACAGGCCTTGGTGGATAGTCCCAAACTCAAAAGATAGGAAAACAACAATCATGAGAGAAAGAGGAGTTACATTTGCTGTGTCAAAAAAGAAGAGGTGTTAAAAAGATACCATTCAATACCGTGGAAGATTAAATGCTTCCCACACAGCCAGGCATAATAAGACACAAAACTACCTAGAAAAAGGTAACAGATGCAATTAAAGCTTTCAGACAACACCAAATAATGGCAATTTTAGATTATACTTAACTTCTAGTGGTTTAAGGACAGACTAGGTCACACAGTAGAGATGCAAAACCCTACCAGTCAGGGGATAACCTATGGTTTAAGGATTACAAGGTAATTGCATCACATGAGGATTTCTATGATTCTGAAGCATCTGGAGTAAATGAAGAAAGAATGACACAGTGACCTTTGGAACAAAGTCTTCTCAATCTTAGAACACAGACTGGCATTGAGAAAGACAAAAGCTAATTATTATTTTTGTGGTTTGAATGTAAGCTAAACTAATCCCCAATTAGAAAAAAAAAAAAAAGGACAACATGTTTGAGTGCAGTATGTCCAGCCCTGTTACACTGCAGCAGGGTGAGACAGACTGGAGATGAGGGAACTTTGACCTCTGTGTGTCTTGATTTCTTTCATTTTCCCTCATCAGCACACTGTGGTTTAATTGAACTACTGAATTTCAGAACTAGTCTGTTCCTCTGACTGAAAGAAACACAAAAGACCTGAATGAAGAGACAATGAGAAGAATGAAGGGATGATAAAAAGCATGGGACCATTTCTACATGGGGTATAGGAAGGTGTGTGGGTATATTCATGTATGTAGGACCTCTTCAGTCTGCAACTAAGAAATGACTGACAGATGTGGGGTTTCATCAAGGAGGAACTGTGGAAAGGATGAACATGGGTGTGCTGTTCACTGTTTTTCCAACAGATGAACTGTGGGGAACCAGCTGCAACCAACAGGAGAACAGAAAACAAACATAAGGAGGTGGTTCTTCACACAGCATGGATCAAAGCTGCAGTGCAGAAAGTTCACTTGAGTTCAAGGATAGGCTTAGGAAGTGTACAGAATAAATGTCTACAAAGCTTTATTGAACACACAGAAACCATCCAAGAAACTCCTCAGCTGTACTTCACTGAATGCCAGAAAATGTGTAGGACAAGTATAGACACACATGGCTTGTTCTTACGTTCTTCTCTAAACACCTGCTTGTGGCTGCTACCAGAGACAAGATACTGGGCTTTTTGATCTGACTCAACACTAGAACATGAGTTGTAAGCCTGCCTAAAACCAGATCATATTATTAGGCTCAAGAGTCAAATATAGGAAAACTAGGACATCAGATGACTTTACAGTATGTTAGCTTTACAATCTGTTAAATTCCATAAAGTTATATGTTTGAACTAAGAAAATGGTGCTACCATTTCATTTGAGTGAAAATGCTTAATTTAATGGAGAAGTTATCATTGTTCACAGTCATTTCTAATATTATATAGAAATTCTACAGAAACAATAGCTCACATTACAGAATGATAAAACATTACCTGTGCCTGAAGTTTGCATATCTTACTCTTTTTCCATACAATATATTATGTGTGTGTTTACTAAATAGCTGTTAGTGTGGCTCTTTTTGCATCTCAAAATGGATCCTGACTACATTCTGTTTCAGATTAAGAATGCTTGGACAAGACCATTCTGAAGAGCAGTGTGGCACAGGGTGCTGGTTTCTCTGGCTATGCAGAACAGTGTCAGGTATGCTAATTACTGAGTGACTGAGCACACAGGCATTCCTAACACACGTGGTGGCTGCTACAGAGCAGAAGAAAGATCTTTATATTCCCCATAAATCAGTACAGTCTGCTAATGTCAGCACAATTAACCAGCCTCCTGACACAAGGCCACAAAATCAAGACTTCATGTCACACTGGGACCAAGCTTAAGGCATGTGTAATAAAGGAATTAAATAAGTCTTCAAAGGTGCTCAAATCTGCTGGACAGGATTTTTTCACACCCCAAGAGATCACAATTTAGTCTGCTTTTCAAAGAGAACACACAAAAGGAAGCTGCACTGAAGGACCATTTGTAATGTAATTACAAAACTTTCCAAACTTTGTTCTTTCAGAGGCATAGAAAATTATTTTTTATTATTAAAATAGTGTTATTTTTTGTCACAGAGGAAGGAAGCTATCCTTACAGATAAGTTAAAACAGAATGTAGCACTGGAAATGGATAGGTATCAAAACAGAACTGAGAATTCTAGAAATATGAGTATTTAGAAAACACTGTGATGTACAGTACAAAAAAATTGTGATTTTTCTTCGTAATTTTATTGAAATTTTAACCACAATCATCTAACCTTTTTATGCAAAAGAATCAGTTCTGTGGAGGCCTGGCCTGGAACGCCGTGCACCCCGTGCAGAGAAAGGCAATGCCTCCGGGCCTGCAGGCTCAGCCAAAATCCAAGGGATGGTTTCCCAGTGCCGCCCTGTGTTGCAAACACAGAAGTGCACGGACAGCCCCTTCCACGCGGGCAGAACAGCTGCCGTCTGCTGCTGCTGCTCAGGCACTGCAGAGCGTCTGTTTGTGGGCTTTTAATCACAGGTCCTTCGCTAAGACATGCTCTGCTAAACACTTTCTTTCATCTGCTGAAAAACAAAAGAGACATTGATCATATAGCAAAATAATATTTACATGCAATCCCAGTACACAAGGTAGAAGTGCCAGTAGGTTTGGCTAAGCAATTGGAAAAAAAAAAAAATCAACTAATGTTTGGCAGCAAATCATCCAAGCAGTATTTGTCATCTGTAAGTTATTGCTCAGAAGGAAGAGCATGTAAACGGTGTATTTGATTTACCAGTAGCAACCCTGGCACCGGATGTGTTTATTTCCGTAAGGATTTTGGCTAGCAACAGTTTGTGTACAAGTAGCTACTTAGTAGTAGCTGATTCAGAAGGGGCCAGTCCTGCCTTAAATTGTAACAAATATATACATTTACTGTTCAAAAACTGTAACAGGACACTAAAACTGTATACATTCGTAATGTCAAAAAAAGTGTCTGTAAGTTTTTCCATAATCTCTGCACAATTGTTATTTATATTCCTGCTTATAGTCAGAATTATGAATACAGTTCTGCACTATCTTAACTAACACACCTAATCTAATGTACCTGGTATACGAGGTATATTTCGCTGTGGTTTTCACCATGGAAACATATTTTGATTGTCAATGATCAGTTAGGGCAAGAAAGGTGCCAGAATGTAAGGATGTAAGGATGTAAGGATGTCTGATGCACACACAACAGGAGCCTTGGAAACACATCTCTGTCACAAGTCCTAAAGCAGTTTTCCCTGAACATAACAAGCAGTAAATATTTTCTCTAGCCAGCCATGTAAAACTATTGTTATTTGCCAGTTAGCTGGGTAAGGAAATTTTTAATAATGTTAGAATACTGATTAACAACAATGCACATGGCACAGAATATGCCAGTGTGTGCAGAGTACATCTTTTATTATGTTCTGGAACTGATCCCAGGTTCTTTCTTAAGTTATTTTCTCTCTGATAAAGCAGCACTGGGAGTGTTCTTATTTGTACTTGTTCCTCCGTGGGCTGCTGTCACGAACTGCAAGACCTTAGAAATGTCTGGTATGTGTCTTTTCCTACACTGCACTTCCCTTTGCAGTAATTGTGGAGCAGAGACATTATTAGCTACTGCACATCCCCATGAAATCCCACTTATATAGGAGCCTCTCCTGTAATCAAGAAAGCAACAAATAGATCAGCTGTGAAGCAGCCCATAGTTCTCTGATCAAGGCAAAGGGTGGCACTTTCCCACTCTCCTCAGTCGCACATGGACTTGAGTTTGTTATAAGACCTTTGTACAAATCCTGCAAATATGCCTCAATTCAGGGGCTGAAGAACTGAGGGGGTCTGAGTCTTAGTTAAGACTAATTACTTCTTCCCTTTCACATTAACAATAAATGAGGCTATAACACAATTTGCAGTGTCTCAGCAGATATGTGATACCTGATAATCATTATTCTACAATCACTTACTAGACAAATATCCAGGGGATCCTTCTGAAGACAAAATGTAAAGAGGATTTAAAAAGTCTTCTTGGTAGAGTTCTAAATAGAAGTCCCACATTATGTATTTGCCATTTGCCATGCATTAGCTACTCTGTAAATCCTTACAGGGGTGCTCTTACAGCATGGAGGGATGAATACACTTTGAGTAGAGGCTCTTAGCCCATAGACTCTCAGCATTTTGAAGTGAAACTGTGTTTCTCAGAATAAATATGCAAAAGGTGGAAATATCAATTACAATTTATATTTAGGGATGCAAACATGGCTGTTTGAAAATGCTCAGTGGTAGTGTAAATTACAGAATATCCACCAGAGGGAATCTCATGCATTCATTCAGAGTAAAGCAAATAATTTGAAAGATGAGAGAAACACACCTGATATTTAAGGCAAAGCAAATTCTATTTAAATTTTTCATAGCAGTAGCATGGACTTTTTGAACTTTGAAAGTTATCAGAACTTATTTGCCAATCTAAAAGTAACAGACTGACACAAAGTTTCTTGTACTGGTGACTGACATATTGCACTACATATAATATGCATGCATGCAAAAAACTTACACTGTTTTTTTTTTTAATATACATATAGGTGCAGCCTCATTTCACTGCTGTGATGAAGTAGACCAGAGCTTCTGTGGTCCAAAGTCCAAATGCATTCATACATTAAAGCCCACCCACAAGTGGTCACTAGAGTGAGTAAGATACTGAATTGTTTAGCCACTGGTGTTTTCAGCAGTTATTGACTACGCTATATTGCTACGTTATTAATGGAAATATTTGCTAAACTGCCCACAAAGTTTGTGTACTACTAATTTAAATTTGATAAATAACAGTCACTTTTAGAGAATATTAAAGACAGCTTACAGTCTGAAGTTTTCATTGTGATCCAGCAGTCACACAGAGTTGCTCAGAAACATGCTCCTGAGTTAGTGACAATTCTAATGTCTGAGATATTTAGTCTAATAGCCTGGCTTCAGAGTCTTACTCAAGGAAATCTCAGCAGTTCAACACTTCTCTGGGATTTTTCTGAAACAGAGATTTCAGACTCTGGCTGCAAATCAGAGATTCATTTGTTTTCTTGTTTAAATGAAAGACACAACCAGAGGCAGAGGCCATCTGGCAAGCAATCCAACTCAAGTGAAGAAACATGTTTCTGGAAAATGGAAGGCCAGATGCTTCAGAAATACAACCACATCCATACACCACTGGATTACAACTATACTTATACCAATGCTTGTTCAGACAATTGCTCTTTCCCACCAAATGTAAAGTTTTACAAAAAAAAGTCCTACAGAGGTGTCACACAATGGTACAGAATGTACAGGTCCTCTCAGGGATCCTTGGTAGAATGAGCACTGGCCACAAGATTGTAGCTACAATTAGAGCTTCATTATGACATAAAAATTCACTTATCAGGATACCTTATTGTTGTCTACAATTTCTAGCAGTTAGTGTATCTTACTGCTACACAGAATTTTTAGCACTTATGCCAGCTTTCAGTTAAGCAGAATTTCTAGTAATCAGTGTAGCTTTCTTTACTATCTAGAGTCTTTGGTTATGTAGGCTTTTAGTCACCTGAGCCCTCTGCAATTCAGGTCAAAGTCTTGATAATCAGTGTATGACACAACAATCATAATTTAGGTTGACTTTACTTAAAGAACCTGCCCATCCCTGCAGCACTGGGTGACCAGAGATACTGAGCATCTCTCCTTGGTTATCTTTTTCCAATAAAAATCTGCAATTTAGTTCAATCTAGATATGCCACTGGCAATAAACCAAAAATAGTTTACAAAGGTACTTCTGGAGAAATAATGTGTGTAAAGGTAATTTCATTAGAAGAAGAGATACTGCCCAGCACTTCCTCCCATTGTTTAATTTTCACAAGTGGTTTTCAGAAATTCCCTTCAGAATACAAACAACTTGTTTCGTATTTCCCCCTACCTGATACTCATTAAATGTAGCTAAAAATGAAAGGAATTGGAATCATGTATCAGATTAAATCCCAATTAAAATCTGTATTACACAAATAGTATTTTGAAGGTATAATACTTAACTTCAGTGGGGTTATTTTGGATTTGCTTTTGATCTCATTATACTCTTATGAGAACAAAACCAGCTAAGCTGCTTTGGGGGTGCTGATGTTACAATCCTTTTTCCATGGTGAAAAATACTTTTTGATTTAATACTATGCACTACATTTGCCAGGTTTGTAAAATTAGGGAAATAATCTATATCACGTTCTTAAATTTAAGAAAGTTATAAATAACTCCTTTGTTTCTGTGAATCTTATTTTATGGTAAATACCCTTCCAGTTCCACTTCTTGAATATTTCTGTTGGCTCTGCTGTTCTAGTTCCTCCTCTAACATTTTAGAACTGCAAAAGATGTTTTGAAATCAGCATAACAAAATAGTTTCATACTCTTTGGCCAAAGTCTGAAGAATTTATGATACATTTAGGATTTGATTTCTACACTGACTACCAAGTAACTAGGAAAAACCATTAAAGTCATAGTCCATTGCTGGCACAGCAGGATAATGATGAATAATATATTTTCTTTCTGACATGGTACATTTCCTCCTATAACTCTACATCCAACCAAATACTCTGATGGTTATTGTTTGGTAAAGAACTGCAATTTCCCAGAGAATTAGAAATACAGGTCCCACCCACTTTATTGTACCAGTACAAACAGTTGATTTCCTTTCTGCTGGGGTATTTCTAAAATATGATTGACTGTTTTCTGCTGAATTAAAAAAGATGACATAAAGTTTTTAGGCATAATTTTTTGTGTTTTAAAATTCATGTCAAACATATAATGCACATTTGTAGCTTACCTGCCCCCCTTCTTTTTTTGTTTTCGTAAAATAATGTGCCAAATTATGCATAGGAGCAAGAATAGAATAGCATAAAACAAGTTTCTTTCTCCTCACAACTGTTGATTAGATCAGTAACATCAGAACAGTAGCAAGTTTCTTTAAATAGGAACCACCTATTTAGAAAGACCACCAACATTCTGTAAAATTTGCTGAAGCACAATGAATTTATAACTAACAGCAAAGTCAGGTCCTGCACTGTATTTTTACTTTTGCTTTGTATGGAAAAATACCCATCCTCCTAAACAGCAGGAACTGCCATATGTGGTCAGATGCCTGTAAGAGCGAGCATGAGGATGTGAGCTCAGAGTCTGTGTGAGCCTTCAGAACATCAGTTAGAGGAGAACTTTGAAGTAGTTCACCAACACCTGCAGAATAAGAGCAGAGCACAGAGCAACCGAGAACGGAAGAATTTCCAGAATGAGTCAAGCTGAGGAAAGCAGTGGCAACACAGCATGGAATATTGTGAGCTCAGTAGTCTGCATAATACTGGGCTTGTCATTTATAATTGGCACCCCTGGAAACTGCATCGTCATCTGGACTGTTTGTACAAAAATGAAGCAAGTATCCCTTTCAGTCCTGCTGATCTTGAACCTGGCCATTGCTGATGTCCTTGTACTGATCACCTTACCAATTTGGATTTACTCTTTTGTTGGCTCATGGGTTTTTGGAGTCATCTTCTGCAAAATGCTGGTTTTCATTATTTACTGCAGCATGTATGCCAGTATATTTCTGATTACAACACTCAGCTTGGAGCGGCTACTGGCTGTGTTTTACCCTTTCACACTTCAAACATACAGAAGAAAAAAAAAACTTTCTTTGGTCGTGTTCCTCATTTGGTTCCTGGCTATTGCCTTTGGCATTTCTGTCATTCCATTTCAAGAGACAGAAGAAATGAACGGTCGACTTCTATGCACATGTCGCAACTACTCTTCGAACAGACAGAAAGTGTCGTATCTTCTGCTGGAGACCCTTGCAGGTTTTGTAATCCCTTTCTTAATTATTTGCACTTGTTATGCATGTGTTGCAAGAAGAATAAGCAGAATGACTTACCAATGCAAGCAGCGATCAGAACGTCTCATTGCCAGCGTCGTGGTGGCCTTCATTCTGTGCTGGTTCCCTCACCATCTCTTTAACATCCTGGATATTATTTCAATTGAAATAGAGCTCTCTAATGAGGAGATGTCTTTGGCACTGGAAAAAATCATAGACAAAGGAGTGTACATCTCTGGAGCACTTGTATTCATCAGTAGCTGTATTAACCCTCTGCTTTATGCTTTTGCTGCGCGAAGGTTTCAGAACCACCTGAGGTTTGCCAAGATGTCAAAGCTGTTTGAACAGATCAGTCAGACTGTAACAGAGGAAGACAAGAAAAGAAGTCTGGTTGTAGCCAAACATGAAGATCCTTTGGTAGGCACAGAAAATCTCTAACAAGGAATTCTGAATAATCTCTGTCATTCCTTCGGCAGTCCTTTCTCCTCATTCTCTCAGTTTCATTTATTGAGCAGTCTGGGGAAAGCTGGAGAGAAATAAAAGCTTTTTGGATTTTTTTTCTTGTGCTTTTTATAAGAATTGACATTAACTACCTTGTTCAGTTCTTAAGTTAATAGTCATATCACAAAACGAGCACTATTTCACTGTTGCTGAGAACCTCAGCAAGGTGGCTAAAAGCTCAGATTGCAAGGAATACAGCATTTTTTACTTTCCATTAAAAATATTTCTGATTTCTAGAAAGCCTGCAGAAAACAGAAAAGAACTACATGTGGAAAAGAGAGACTTTGAAAACTTAAAACCAAGTTTTTCTTCAGAAAGAAAATTGTTACGTGTTCAAAAATCCTTATACAATCTAAAATTTTAAGAAATTAAATTCTTGATATGGGTAAGAAGGGGTTTAAGTGTACAAATGACACAAAACTCTTCCAGGTCGATGGAAAAATCTAAAGCTATTTTTATTCATTACTTTATTTAGGTTTGAAAGTAGTAAGAGTTGTTTACACAGTCAAGCTCATTTACTGCATTATCTTGGGGTAGTAGGTTTGGACAAGTTCAAACATGGAGTGCGACATCCCTCCAGAAGAAGCAGGAGCTATGGAACTGTGTTGTGTGGCAAACATCACTGCAGACTGCAGGCTGTATTTGATGGCAAACACATTGCATACTTCAGTGGCAATTGTATGTATTAAATATATATACTTGAGTATCCTCAAAATTTTGGATTCAAAGAAGTTAAGCTTCCAAGATGTCTATAAAATTGTGGAAAAATTGGATCAGGCACAGGTGAGGAGAAAGAAGAGATCCTTTGTATTATTTTTTATGTGTAAGAAAAATATGGTAGTAGTACAAAGCGTCTCATATCATAATAACTTCACCTTGCAAATAAAAGCATTATTTTTTTCTTCTCTTATAGAGCAGTGGACTCTGGCAAAAGAAATCAAGAGAATTAGTATTTGCAAGGGCTTCAGTTTTGTGAATGTGTGTAAACTCACTGTGAAAAACTGCATGGCGTCAAGTGTTTGCTTTTTAAGTTTTATTTATTTCAATTGTGCCTAACATTTTTTATACTTGCTTTGTAGATTTTTAAGTCAATAATTTGTAATAACATCAAGATAACTACTGATTATAAAGCATATTGCAATTTCACATGTCTTGTTCTGGACAGCTGCTAAATAGCTACATTACTCATCTTTACAAAGAAATTACAAATACTAACCAGAAATTAATTTTTGAAGTCTGATTGCATAAGGATGTTTGAGTTGTATTAATTTAGCTTGTAAACCGAAATAAACATGGGGAAGTAAAATCCTTAGCTGCTAATGGAAGAATATTTCTCTAAACTTTGCATATTTATTTGTTATTCCTGCTTCTTATCGAAAAGTACTTTTTCTCCTGAATAGGAGAAAAGTCTACAGGTTTTCCTTCAATAGGACACCTTCACTGAAATTAAAGAAAACTTTAGCACAATCTTGTTTGCAGCAAATATTAAGCAACAGATGAAACCCTTTAGACTTTAGCTCATCCTTTACCTACCAGTCTTTTTTGTCCCTCTAATGACTTTTAATTGCTATAGGACATTCAATATAGCAATGTGGCATCTCACAAAAAGAGCAGCATTTTAGTTATCTACTCATAAAAAAGTGAAGCTATATTTTCCAATATGTTCTTGAGATAGAAATCACTCACTATTCAACAACAACATAGAACAGATAAGGAGATTTACTATCTCATGAGCACATGAGCACTGCAGCTGAACTCCTCGGCGACAAGGAGTCGAGCATTTCACAACCCACACGGGGAGAATACACCCAAGCAAACTTTAGTGCAAGCTGCCTGATCAATATTTTCCTTTCTATCCATCTGTGCATGAATTTTTTGCCTCAGTATTATTTTTTCACATTTTCTCCACTGCTTTTTAATCACAGTACTGAAGTCCTTGTAAATGAGGAGGTCCAGCAAGGAGCTAGGGCTGTCCCTCTTAATTTCTCTTTAACGTCTGCCTCCAGTAGACAGTCATCTCTAAGAACTGTGTTTCTTTTGAAGGCTGATGGAGAAGTATTAGAACATACTAAAAGACCAACCTTAACTAATTTCAGTTTTACCTAGAGTAAATAGTTAGTTCTTGAAAATGTTGGTTTGTGCAGTTAAAATCTTCATTGATTTAATATTTTTGTCAACACAACAGTCATATAGCTGGGAACATAAGAGTCTACCCAAATTACAAGCAGATGACTTGGATACATGCAGCCAGATTTAGCACTTTGTCAGTACTAACACGCTCTCACATCTATCTGTTGTTCAAACTAGATCAAAGTCGTGACTTCCTAGTAACCCGAGGCACACTCAGATCCTCCTGAGAAAATAGAGGCTTCATGTCATCTGAGTTCCTCTTTTTTTTCCTTACTTCCTAATGCCTCTACCCTTGTTTATGAGGTCTGCTCTGTGGTTTCAGTCTCCAGCTATTTCTCATGACACAGCAAGGCAGAAGGCTGAGCTAAGAGAGGGCCACTTCAGTCACCTGAGTCAAATCACCTCAGCCTACACTGAAGCACAGGGAACATGATGTGGAGTCAGTGCAACACTGCTTAGAACACTGAGTACTAGGAGGTCACCAGATAGTTTGAATTTCTCACATTTGTAAAAATGAATAATCTAACTTTTATCTCTTCACATTTCAGTATTTCCCAGCCTGAAACTTGCTGTGAACATTCCATAGGTTTACATCAAGATTTTTTCACATTTACTGTAGTAGGATCATGCTGCTTAAAGTGAATTCATGTTGTATTAAATTGAAGGAAAGCCTGAGGAATTTTTAGTTCATACAGTCAATATACAGGACGGATAGAAAAGGACATATAGAAAAACATCAGCCTTACACTATTTGTTGCTTGCTGCCATCAAAATGTTTCTGTAAGCATCATGATAAAAGAGTTATAACAGATATCTGGATTAAAACAATGGAGATTTGTGAATATTTACAGGCAACTTGTAATTTAAGGAGTAGCACAAGATAAGTCAGAGATCTTTATTTGCAAGCAGAAACAAGGCAACTGCATTATATTTAAAAAAAAAAAAATTTTTTTAAACCACCAGAACATTTTCTAGGAAGAAGTAGAGAAGACACATTTTTAAGACAGTTAAAGCTGCAATTATGGAAACTCTTGGGGTTACAATTAACAGGACTAAATGAAATATTTGTCTCCAATGCCTGAGTGAGAGGAATAAAAGAATGTGGAAGCTAACAGATGGCACAGAAACAACACAGGAATGCAAATTCTTTCACATTCAAGCAAGAGTCTGATAAAGAATAAGTATTTTAGAAGATGCAGAAGTAGCAAACATTAACAGTAGTGAAAGTTTTCTCTACAGGTTAGTGTACAGCTCTTGTGTTATTCCTTTTTCTGCATATATTGAGAAAAGGGAAGACAAAGGAAAAGTTAGTGGCTTTTTTGAGTGGTAAAACATGAGAAATAAGTTGGTCAAGATTATTAAGAATAATTTGGACTTAAAATGAAACTGAGAAGTTCACCATGAAAGTTGAGTATAGAAAGAGAGCAGAAGGGAAGTGAAAACTATTCAGTTGCAAAACAGTTTCAGATTTTTGTGAATGCTTTCTTGTCAGATCAGTTCATCACTAAAATAGCTCTTTACTAGAAAACTTCTTAGTGTGGTCCATACTGGTGATCAACAGGTTAAAGAAAAAAATCCAATAAACAAGAGTTTGGAGAGGCATAAGCCTGTCCTCTGTGAGCGTGAGTAGCTTATGCTGCTCCTGTTAGCATTAAGAGCTGGGTGTGACCAGGGCTATGATGAGGGACACCAGGATTTCAGAGACTTTACAACACTGTTTACAGTCCTAAGAAAGTTCTTGCACTGATAGGTATGGAGATAAGAGAATCGTGTACTATTGAATTTCTTTGTATCTTCTTTCCTGTTAAATCAAATATGCTAAAAATCATATGGATGGTTCTTAGTAAAATTCAACTTTTTAAAATAGATTGAAGAAATGTTCAGATTAGAAGAAAATTATTTTTATGGAATGTGTCAAGTCAGTGATTTAAATGATGGAATTAACGAAAAAGATGCCATGAAGTCTTCAAATACAGGTTAAAGAGTCATAGCTCTCAAATTAGGAATCCTGATTATGCAACTGCTAAACAGAGAAATCCACTTATTATTTATCTAATAGAAGTCAGCTATCAGAAGTATATCTTGATTGCAAAATTAACTAGTCTTCAGTTGTGGCTGCACCTGTGTAGGTACTAACAGTGTGTGCAGGTAAGTGCATCACTATTTCCACTTGCTATTAACTAGAAAACAGTGTGAACTGCACTGAGACATCTACAAACAGTGTATTGTGATTAAAGTGAAGGCTATGTCCAGATGGTTGTGAATTGGAGGATTAGAAGTTTAGCCTACTCTTACTGGATCTTAAACTGAAAAATCAGACTTCTCATTTTTGCATAGCAGACCTGTTCATGGTATAGCACATTGCACAAAATGTTAAGGGCTAAATATTTCATTTTCATGTGAAATGTGAATTTGAAGCAGTATTTATGGCCTGTCATTGGTAGTGTCACTATAAGAGCCACAATAGAAAAGTAGCTGTGTGAAGATCTCTTTTAGTCATTGCATCTCTGATGCTATGGGAATGTATTATGGTGTAGACAATCTGAATAACAGCTTGCAGATTCAATACCTTTACTACATAATTTCAAAAGTAACTGTAATATTAACATTTACTGTATAATTTCTGGTGAATGTGGTGAGTGGTATCAGAAACTTAGAAGTCATGGACATTTTTTAAACATTGCAGCTCATGAGTTACATTAGTGACTGTTAGATAAAAAATACAGCCACAGACCTTCAGCTGTGCTGTAGAAGGGAACATGAGGTAGTTAAATCCGAAGGAAGCATTTAGCAGTGCAGGTTTTTCACATACCTTGTTCTCTTCTGCCACCATGTGGCTTTTCCATTTTAGAAAGTTAGGCTTAATTTTAATACTCTGGACTGAAGCAAGCAGTGAAGTACTTTGTTCATTGTTTCAGTTGTGGACCATATTTAAGGTTCAGATCATTGAGACAGAAATGTTCACAAAAAACCACAATAATATATTCAACGTCATTTCAGAGTGACCTAGTTCATCTCTTTCTTGCTCTCCAGGAGCCTAAGCCCACATTGTTTCAAATATTGTATAAAATAGGCTAGCTGAGAATATTTGACAGAATGTAATTGCCTCATGCCAGTTTGTGAAATGTCTGTGCTGGAAACAGCTTCTCCCTGCCCCTACAGTGAAACCATCAAATAAGCATGTTGAGCTGGACCTTGACTTGAATTTGAATAGCTTACATCTCCTGCCAGGTGATATTATTGATTTCTAGCTTTTTGGTAGCTTTGAGCTCTCAAAAAGTTTCAAAAAGAATTGACTTCCTTGTGGTTAAAATTAGACATGGTTCTTGCAGCCTTAAAGATATTCATGATAAGAAAATTGCGAAAGCTTTGTCTTTAAGAAAATAAGAGCAGTGGTGGCAGTAAAGCAGAGAACAGATATCAGATATATTTGGTTTCAAATACCGTTTTTTTCTATTGCAATGTTAAGTTTCTGTATGTAATGGTTTTGGTGTCCTTGAACAAGGCTTGGCTTAATCCTCTTACATTTGTCATGTTGAATAGCATTACACTAATTGATTAATCCTACTTTTAAAACGATCAGAAGAAACTGATTTTGCTGAGGAACTTCTCATAGCACTTCTAGGAAAATGTCACGAATTAAAGGTTTCTATGCAATAACTATTTCCCTAAATATCCATTCTACCTCAAGATTTGCACTGTATATTACACTAAACTCCAACTATTTTACATTACACACCTTATTTTATTTTTTGACAACCAAAGTAAAATGAAAATTGAAGATTTTCTGCCTCTGGGTTCCAGGCTCCTGTTTTTTGTTTTGGGCAGATGAGGCTGGCCCAAGGATGAAGCCAAGGAATCAATCTGTATGTCAAGGTCAGGATCAGGTCCATTGAGAATAAGCATCATTAGAACCAGCCAGTGATGACCCAGCAGCACCACACTGGTCAGTCAGGGTCATGTCAGGAAATCATTCCACAGGTCAGGACCTGTGTCAACAAGGTACATGGCCAAGCAGCACAGGCATGGCCAGGGCAGGACTCAAACGGGCACTCCAACAATGCAGGTCAAGTAGGGGGTGAAGTTCCAGGCCTGAATTTATATGGACTCCCAGGCCTAGAGGCAGGGTCTGTGGAGTGGAGGGTCACTGAGAGTAATTAGAGCACCCAGGGACCTGATACATTTCCAGCAGCAGAAATGGAAATGGAAACACAAAGAACAAGAACAGGAAAAGGCAAATTATTCAAGGAATAATGTCCATCAGCCACAACTGTCATTTTATGTAATGGCTTAAGTTAGGCAACTTTGTAAAAAGTGGGGGAGCAGCCTAGAAAAAATAATGTTGTTTTTTACACTTTACATTTCCAGGTTGCTATTTTTTCACTTATACTTACTTTCCTTTAATACTACAAATGAAGAAGAATTATAATATTAGAACTTCAGAGTATTTCCTGCAACTGACCCCTTTTCTTCCCTTGATTCTTCAAGTCTCATCACAGATTCCTGTGTTTGATACACAGAAAGATACTTTGCTCTCTCCAAGATACAGAAAATTACATCTTTTAACCACAGAAAATACATAGATATTCTATGAACACGAGAGCTAGGAAAGCATACACTGTTCTAATCACAAAGATGTTATCATACTCTGCACTGAGAATGTCACCTGCTGTGGATCACTAAGCTTTGGCTTGAGTTAACAGACAGTTAAATAGCCCAGTGTAAGTGTTGGATTGGCCATGTGATAGGATCTTTCATTTCATTTAGATAATACCATTGGTTAAATAAAGTTAAATATTTAGCATCCTGAGCACAAGAGCAATAAAAGAAAAGCACTTGGTATGTGTTTGAAGGCATAGCTATGCATTTCTCAAGCACCAAATTCATATTGCATTGGTTATAGAGTACTTGTTTCCCTGTTGCTATATAATTTAACTCAGGTAAATAGTTTTAGGCACACTGATAATTTCACAGAGGTGTTGAAGTATAATTTAATCTTTTAAATAACTGGTGTTCTCCACAAGTACTAAACTGTATCAAATTTAATGACTGTTTAAGAGCCCAGGGATCTTTTCGCTGTGTTCTTTCCCTGTGGGCGAGGGGGCTGCGGTGGGTGAGGGAGGTGAGTAGGCCTCTACTCTAGGCTGGCCTATGGCAATTCCTCACACACACATTCTTCCTTACAACAGGGGTCATAACACCCCTTCTTGTGCTTCAGCTGCTCTTAGAGACGCTTAGTTCCTAACTGTGTATGGCAGCTTGGGAACACCATTTGCGAAGGAGCTGGGGCCCTGCTGCCCCAGCCAGGCCCTTGTGGCTTCACCCCGGCCAGCCCTGCCAGCCCCGCGGCAGCTCCATGGCAGGGAGCTCATTGCCAGCTCTGCTCAGGTGTCAGAGCAGCACAGTGACACAACAGCTAATAGATGCCCCTCCAAATTCCCACCTTGCCATTGCTTTTTGTGTGCCTAGGAAATCCATTCTCATTTCGTACACGTATGGGCAAAAATAACTCGCAGTATGGCATTGCTAGGCTTGGGAAGTGAAGTTTCTTCTTTCAGGTATGTGTAAACACAGATTTCACATTGGCTGCTTGAGGCAAAGCCACTTCCTTTTCTTTCTACTTGTTCCCCTTTCTATCCACGAAGTAGCTCACCATCGTTCCTGTTTAAGAAATATCTCTGGTCACTGGTAAAGGCTGTAACTGTGATGTAGAAATGTGCCTTAGATCAGTACTTCACTGCAAATTGAACAAACAAAAAACAAAACAAAAAAAACCAACAAAAACTGCACAGGAAACCCTATTTCATTTGTCTGATCAGAAGATAAAGCCGCTTAAGCTAGCAACTTCCTATATTTTGATTAATACTATAGTATATTCAATTCTTCAAAGAGCAGTATTAAATAAACAGTAATAACTAAAAAATCTAATGCCAGAAAAAAACTAAGGATTTATCTCCTTTTCTATAACATGATGAACTAATTCAAACAGTTAATTATCTCTGAAATCTGTTGTTTAAACTCTAACTCTGGATGTGTGATTAATGATTGCATGATAGCAAATAAGTAATACAGCATTAATTTTTTAATATTATTATTTAAGGGAGAAGGATTTTTTAATATGTACAAAAAGAAGTTCAGGAAATGAAAATTTGCTTCTTTGCAGTGATTAACAGAATTGGTGGGACTCCATTCAGTCCACAAGAAATTAGGGGAAGCCTTAGTAAGAGAGGCAGTAAAAGTCAAGAAATATTTCTCTACTGAATTTGAAACTGGCCTATGGATACCAGAGCTGCAGGTGTTCCTGGAAATAAGTAGTGTTGCAGGAATTTTAAAACTCTGTAACTTTATGAGCAGTTTTCCAAGCCAAGGCAATGATACCAAGTAACCCAATCTATTGCCTGAGGACACGAGCAGGGGTCAGGAGGGCACTTCTTTTAATGCCCCACCATTACCTGCATCTCAAAAGAAGAGTTTTGTTTGTGTTTTTTTCTGAGTAGGATTTACATTCATAGCAACTTTAGATGGTTGTTGATACTAGGCAAGGCGTGCAGTTTTGTATTAAATATAGAACATTCCTGTAGAAATTTCATTATGTCTCAAAAGGAAAGCCAAAGATAAGAATGGGTTAGAGGGGATGCCTTGATGACCTGACTGCCAACAAAGCCCCTGTGCACAGCTCAGAGAGGCTGTGTGTGACTCCTGGCTGTGCTGTTACTGTTCCTGGTTTACAGTCAGGAAAACAGAAGGTGAAGGGAAGTACCCAAGGCTACACAGTAAATGTCATTGTATCAGTGAGATAAGTGTAATAATAGATTACCATAGTTAAATATAAGTGTAACAAAATTATCATCACATGGCACAGGTGGGCAAAACTCTTTAAAAACTTTATTATCAAAACACTTAGGTTTTTAAATCAAATTGGTATATATTCCATAGGAATTTATATTACTTAGGTAACTACATAGATAGACCTCTTAAGGAAGGTAGACTTCTCAAACTAGTATGGAATTTATCTTAGTAGGGTTTTCCAAGTAGCTTCCTGAATTGAGAATAAGGCAGAAATAGGAACAGAGAAAGTTACATTAAAATAATACATTAAAGTTTAAAAATTAACATTTCCTCAGGGTAGAGTTGGAATAGTTGAAGTATATATTAAAGCTATAAATAATTGCCTTTATAGACAAAGTTCCCTGCGACTTAATTAAAGTAAAAGTTTTATATTTTGATTGCAAAAGTCTCTAAAGATGTTTTAAGGAGAAGCAAGGAATATGTAGTCACAAAGCAATCCGAAACAGCAATTTTCATCTGGAAAAATCATTTTGCAGAAACTAAAAAATAACAGTTTCCAGAGTGAAACCCTATGTTTTAGATATTTGATTTCAATATGTCTCAGAGGTCAGACTGCAATCCCAGGTTATTTCTTACAGTTACAGTGAAGATCACAAATAGTTGGTTTGTGTTCATCACAAGTAATCCCTTCTTTTAGAAATGAACTCAGAGTCTACTGTAAGATGTCTTAGAAGCATGAAAAAGTCTTTTTAGAATCTTTAATATATTTAAGGCCCCTGTTGTATTTTCTGGAATGCTGTGTCATGATTTGTGATTTTAACATCAGACCTCTAAAATTAGGTTTCAAAATTATTGTATTTTCCATGTAGATGTAATAAGCATGGTAGCATGGGAAATTTTGTAGATCAGTTTAATTTGGGGCAAATTATACTTCAGAGAAACCAAACAAGGTGAAGGCTACATGCATACATTCATTCAAAATGGATTTCCTTCTCAGTCTACAACATATTTATCTCAGGTACTGCCTTAGTTTCAGGTATTCATCATGGACAGCTTTCTTCAGGAATTTAAGCATTGTCTCCAACTCGGGCTGCCCGTGATTGCGTTTAGAAAGCAGCCCCATGGGAGCGCAGCTGTGCTGGTGTGTTACTGCCCCTCCAGCTCTCCATTTCTCACCCCGTTACTCAGCACGCTGGGCTGGGCGGGTGCTGCAGATGCCACAGGACTTTTCTCAGAGCTTTAGTTTTATGTGACACACCTACCTCAGTGCCTCTGGCATTTGTTTCTTTTAGAACTTACAATATTTACATATCCACAAGAACACCAGAGAAAAATGATACCGATTCAGAAAAGGTTTGATGAGCTAACAAGTCATCGTTTTACCTTTTGCTCAAGGAACATGAGGAGCCATTCAGCACACAGGAACAGTTTGTGTTTGTGTACACACATCTGTGTGCAGGGACAGACCCTAGGGGACATAGGGAGAGATTGGTGTACAGAGGGTGTCGTATTTTCACAGTATAAATAGATTGTTTTACTAAAGTCAATCAAATAAATTTTTTATAAAAGCCAGGAATATCCCTAATGGTGCAACGACTTTGTTCCTGCAAAACTGTTGCATGTATTATTTCCCCTTATTGACTTTAATATGACCACTCCCAAGCTTTGACTTAAGTATGTCCTGAATGCTTATATTTTCAAAGGAACCAAAGTATAAAAATTTGCCTCAAAAGAGAGCTAGCTTCAAGGTGTTTTTTTCTTTTGGAAGGGTTTCCTAAAGTGCATTTACTCTTCATGATGAGATTTCTGATGTCTACAAGTTTCTTTATACATGTAAGCTATTGCCATGTGCATGTGTGGTTGAAATATGAGATCCATCTGCTAGCTAAAAATATTGGAAAGTTGTAACTGCCAAAAGAAAATAATGTTGTATATAAAGAACAAAGGGCCCAGCACAGTCACGTATCCTGAATAAATATAAATTGTACACAAATTCCTGTTGGCTAACAAAGTATCATAAAGTGCAGTTTGGTGCAGTAAGGGGACATAAACTAGAGAAGGAACAGGTTGCAGAGCTTCTGCAGGGCATGTGATGTGCTGCATGTTCACACCCTGGCATGCCCTGTAGCAGCTTGTTTGTACATATGTTCCTACAGGCAGAATCCTCCTTGTTTCACCTTTTGCTTAAACTTTGTTTAATGGGGCAAGCAGTCTGGCTATTAGAAATAGGAAAAAAAATTGTAAATTGGCTAAATTTAATCTGAATACCATACAAAGCCTTCCTGACTAAGGTATATTGAAGTATATATAAGGCATATTAAAGAATCAGGGTTTTTTAAATAAATAACCAAAGGCTCTATAAACAAGAAAACAAGACAACACCACAAGAAATGAAACTTTGAAAATGCAGATTCTCATCTATTTGCATAATGTAAGGTTTTGAGGCTAAAAATAAAACCCAACAAGCGTAATGAGATTTGCAATGAAACCAAGAAGTGTGTAAATCTAATACTAGCTTCCTCTTGTGTCACGCTTTCAGTACTCTAATAAAAAAGCAGTGCTGTGGAATAGAATAGCACAGGAGAGTTTGGAAGTGGAGAATATTCTTAATTCAGTTTTAATAAAATTCTGGGGAAATGATTTGGTTAACATGAACAAGAAACATGAGGATGTGAAGATCCAAGTCCAAGAACAATAATAGCACCTCCTGTGTGTACTGTGTGGCACTGGCACAGTTCCCTCCCTCTAACTGGAGGTATTTAACTAAGGTGCTTAGCTTACAAACCTGGCTGACTTCAGCTAAAAGCTAATTGTTGCCAGAAAGCACTTACCTTTCCCTCTGCCCTTCTCCTGTGACCCACTCTGCTCTTGGCTATGTGATCCCCCTGCTGACCTTGAGGCACCTCTGGAGCTCATCTGGCAGCAGGTTGTTCAACCTGATAAAACAACAGAAGTTACCTTTGCCCACCTTCCAAAGTGTACATTTTTTGCCAAGTTAGTGAGTTTTGTTGCCTGACCTTGAAATGGATCAGATAAACTTCAGAGGCAACACAAGAAAGATGCAGGAGAAAAGAAAGAGAGGCTGGAAAGGTGGGGACAGGGCTCGATGCCCTCCCTCCAAGAGGGATCTGGCTCAGCCACTTGTCACTCTCTGGATACCCTATTTAACCTGTAGAGAGAAGTAAGTTGCTCCTGAAGCAATTTAGGGGAAGGTCTTATTTGTCTATCAACTATACTTAAAAATAAGGAGTATACTTTCCCAATTCATTTTCTGAAACTAAAGGTTTAACTTAATATGGCATAAATACCCTGCCTTCATCTTCCTTACTCTAAATATAACCTTCACAGCAAGCTGGAAAATATTCTATGGCTTTCAATGCCTTTTTTTCCATTGTTAATCTTTTCTGTTTAGCATCCCTCTCTCTCAATTCTCCTTTTGCTTACATTCCAGGTGTGGGGCTTTTTTTTTTAATTATTCAACTTATTCTCTGAATGCTTAATTCAATGTTTTCTTTCAGTGAATGACTTTGTTTAGAATTCTTCCCATTCCATCATTTGCATTAACAATATATCTTTTGTTCTCTAGTCATCTTCTAGCTACAGAATCATGTTTACATTCTTCTGTGGTTGCTTTGGCTACATCTGCTTGAATTTTCTACTGTTAATGCTGTTTGCTATTGGACAACATAGTTCTCCTTACAATTGATTGCCTTCTGTATAACATTTTATTTGGGGTATTTTTCCAATTACATGTATTTTTCTAACTCAGGCTTTTTTTTCCCAGAAAACAAAACGAACAAAACCAACCACAGGTGGTTGCAAAGGAGCAAGACTTCAATAGCAAATTGGAAAAAAGCCTCAGGAAAAGTAAGAGACAACACTTTTTATCACATCAAAATTCTTCACTCATTTGTTTAATCCCTGTCAAATAGGCTGAGTCAGAGATTTGACTTTTCCTGGTGTTATGGATCTAGCCAAATATTTGTTTCAGAAGATGCTTCTATCACACATGGAATTTGACTCTCTCCAGTTCTGTAGCATCTTAGATCAGTATCTGCACAAACAGAAGACCCCTCAAACAAGCTGTCCTGCCCACAGGTGACACAGGTGCCTTGGAACAGGTGTGAGGGAAAAGTGCTGGGACCAGAGGCTGGAGGGAGCCTGTGACTGTGACTGAGGTGGGGAGAAAAGGGAAGCTGTGGCACTGCCCAGCAGAGGCATGCAGGGCTGGCTGTACAAGGATCTGGTTTTGGAATCAGTTGTGGAAATCTCATTTTAGTGCATGAAACTTGATAGGTCTGAAGATTAATTACAGATTTTTCTATACCCCAGTTGCCTATCAGATAAACATTCTCTCTGATTTTACAGACAGAAAATGTAGCAGATTAAGTAACCTCTGTACAATTTATTGGAAACACAGGAGATAGTTCAGAAAAAGAGTCAAGTCTTTCTGATTTCATGGCAGTTCTTTCCACATTAGATTGTCTTTCTCAGATGTTTTGGTGTACTTGTTCTTTTCGTCTTTGTATCTCTCTCCTGACAGCTGGAACATTCATATTACATTAACATTCACATTGAGTTTGAAACTTTTTTCTCCTACATTCATCCTCTTGTTTCCCTTTTCCTTTGTTTCTGTAGTCACATCTTTCAGTCACTCACTTTGAGAAGTGAGGTTTTACATCACTGTCATCATATTGGTGCAAAAGGAAGGAAACTCCCAATATCAAATATTGGAAGAAAGATGGGTTTGAGGTACTGTAGCACTGAGGCATTAGCACAAGTCCTGCTAATCCTGTGTCTTGCAAAACTATCCCATGAGTTTTCCTTCTGCCATAACTTGAACTTGTAAATGAAAACAGCCTCATGTGGCATTTGACAACAGAGGCTACAACATGAAATAGCTGATTATTCTGTTCAGTATTTTGTATGTCGATTTTCTGGACTCATCTTCATAAGTGCATGACATCATGCATGAATTGAAGTCTTTCTGAACACATAATGAAGTAATTTTGTGACTGTGAATTGTCTTTTAACATTATGAGAGCTACTACTGCAATAATGAAGTTTGATATTTGTAAACTATCTCTTAACTTTTGCTGTGTAGACCAGAAATGTCAAAAATTCACTGCTGATAGGAACAGCCATTTTCCTCTGTGTGTGTACGTCTATGCACAGAAAATACATTAGAAATCAGGGATAAACTGAGTTTCTGCATATAAACTTCAGGCATTCATGATTTTCATTCTTGCATAATATAATATAGAATCAGTTCAGTTTATTGTGGTGAAGCTTATTTGATCTAATGGAGTTTGGTCTATTACATTTCCTTTCCTGTTTTACAGATGACTGGGTTTTCCCTTGGGATATGGAGTGAGGATTGAAGTAAAAGAGGAAGCTTTAGTCCTTCAAGCCCTTTGCCAAACTAAGGCAGATAAATATAAGTTTTGCTATATCCTACTAACAGCTTTAAGGAAAAAACAGCTTGGCTTCTAAATACAGTTAAAATCAGTTTGGGTCTAAAAAAATTTATAAAGGTGAACTGGGCACAGTGCTACCTGAGCATAAATGTTGATTAGGCAGCTTTGCTCCTGGCATGTAGAAATTGCTTAATACAACACAGTATCAAATAGAAGAGACACAGCAATATCAGCTTTCTGTCCCATTATCTTCAAACAATGCATTGAGATTTACTTCAGCCAGATTGCAATGGCTGCAGCAACTAATTTAGTGGAAGGAATAATAAACAATACAGAGAAACAAGTCCAGTTATTTGCATACTTAGTAGACTTCCTGAAGCTGGAAGTAAACAGTGTTTATGGTATCAAAATTCCCTGCATGCAACCTTCCTCTCCACCGTAACTGGCAGTTTACTGTAAACATTAGAGTATAAACATGTCTTGAGGTTGCTAAGTTGAATACTAATTAATTTGAGCAGGGTTTTCTAGATTTAAGGGATAGTGTGAAAGACAGGTTTGGGCATCAATACACAGGCAGCAAAAACTGGCATCTAGCTGGGAGGCTTGGATGACAGATGAAAATGACTGTGGAGGACCAAACTCATAGAGGCCTGTAAATGTAAGGATGAGTTGGGGGCAAAAATGAAAGATGGTAACAGAACCTCTGACTGATTTTAACAGCAATTCTGAAAGATTTAATTTAAAATGTATGTTTGTAGATTGTTTTGTACCATTCTGATTCCCTTTGGTAATGTTCTGGCCACTGCCAAAGCAAGAGCTGATTGTGCACAGCCACTCCACAGAAATCTTTAAGAAATCAGGAATTTGGATGGTGGGTGCAGTTTTTTCTCTCAGTGACAAAGACAGTTTGCAAAGTTTGTTCACTTTGTATCTGCTTGCTTGGTCCTTGGTGATAGTGCATCTGTTCAGCAGATCAGGGAAATGTTTTCAAAATAATCTTTTTTCTTTGGGTTAACCTAACTTTTAATATCTTAAGAAAAAGGATGATTTTTGACACTGATCAGTTCCTTGGCATGTTCCATTATGCAGCCCCACAAGCAGTTGTGTGAACCATTGTATCAAAGCCCAAAAAGGGGAGGGGGAACTCCTTAAACAGACTTAGCTACACAAAACACAAAATAGCATGACAATCCCTTCCTTCAAATGATTTTTCGAAATGTAGATTTTTGCTTTTCACAGTTTCTGAGTGTAGAAATGTGCTCTATTGTTTCTGTGGAAGCCACTAGAGAGCAGCATATATTTCAGGACTGTTCAGTCATAAATGCAATTGATAAATTGACATCAAGATGATCAATCAGGGAACTATAGAAAAAGAAACAGAACTGGGGCACTACTTGCCTGATTTTCTTACAGCTATCTTCTTGGTATTTTTCTTGGTATATTTGCAAATAGACAGTACACATTTTCAGGTGTAGTTCTACAGGATATTTCTTTTCATTGGCCTCCAAAATTGTATCTATTCCATTCAGAAGTAATTGCTTCATCATCATCACAAAGAACAGTCCACCAGTTTGAAGGACAGGAAGTGTAAGAACAAATCATTGCTAGTGAGAAAGTTTCTCTAACTGGAATTAGTCTGTTTTAAACTGTGAAGTTGATTACAATCTAGTGTGTCAATAAAAAATTTATATAAATATTGCTCACACTTCAGTTTTCTTGATGAAAATAAATCTGTCTGAACGGGCCCTTTGATTTTCAGCATCAGCGCAGAGATGAAGCTTAAAGGATGTGGAAGTAAAATCCAGCCTGGACTATTGCACATTTTGCTTTATTTCCTCTGTAGATAGATTCAGCCTTTAAGAATGTAATTTTGCACCACTTAAAATCACTTTTTTATGTAGGTTTTCAGGGTACGATAAAAAATATGTATGCTAAGTTACATTTTGATAGTGAAGGCTCTGTGTGTGCCCTAACCAAGCTTTGGTGGCTGGGAGGCAAACTCCTGTATCTTCCTAAGAGCAACACTAATGCTTGCAGTCACAGCAGGTGTTACCTTAGCCACTCTCCCCCTCACCTCCCTTGGGAAGAAAGGAAGAAGACTGGAAATGACATGCAGTTTAACTGGCCATGAATGGCAAATGAGAAAGAAAAAGGGAATTTTAACGAATTTATTGCCAAATTAAAAAAAAAAAAAAAAAAAAAAAAAAAAAAAAAAAAAAAAAAAAGGACACAAGTAATTTGGGGTTTTTTGTTCCAAACCACAAAGACCTAGATAGAGGGTGAACTCTTGTGTTGCCCGAATTAGGAGGATGCAAAACTTTGACATCACCACTCTGTGGAGAAGACTGATGAAGAGTTTTTTGTTCCATGATCCCATTTGCATCCTATAATTCTTTGAGAGTCCAGATTTTGTTTCTCAGGTCTTGGATGACAAACTCTCCTAGCACTTCCCACTTTGTGAGGATATCCCAGACTACCAGCCTGGGATTATAAGAAATAAGAACAAAGCAATGATTACAGAAATATTCTTTATCTTAGTACAAATAAGACTTACAAAATTTTTTCTTAATCCTGGATTTATCACCTATAATTTCAGAATATTATTCAATGATCTAAAATTGTGAATTGTTTTTCACCCAAAACCAATTTTACATTTTGGGGGAAAAAAAAAATCAAACACCAGGCTGTACTGGGTTTCAGAAACTCAAAAAATGAGGTTTTTTTCTTTTAGGGGGTTCACAGAATCTTTAGTAGAAGTGTAAAATCCTGCAAATTTGGCTTCCCAGTTTCAGAGTATCCATTTAGTCCATTGTTTTGATCTGCGGGAAACCTGCCTCAGAGTAATAGGAAACCTTAATCTTTCTGTTAGTGGGCTCGCAGGCTTTGCCGTGAATGTGACTGGGCATACCAAACATATTTGCATGCTGACAGGTGGGGCAGCTGTGCTCCCCTCGGGGCAGGGTTGGTGGATCTCAGTTGGAGTGAAAACATGCCCGTTGCACTGAGTAATTAATTACTGGTGGGAAGAGCTTCAACAGTAGTTTTAGGATGCAAATGCAGAGAATCAGCTGAAAAATCTTTTCTCAGAATCCTAATCAAGCTGATAAATGGTTGGAGCTTTTTGGAGTTTAAAGTTTTAGGATGTCAGAGGAATTATATAGTAGATACTCCAAATACAGCTTTTGTTCTTTGATGTGATTATCACTAGTTTTTACATGTGAACTAACACATATGCTGCTGAATCTTCTTTTCTTGATATTTAGTGGAAAAAACTGGTACTAGAAGTTGGAAAAATTGATTAATATCAGTCTACCATCACAAAATAGTTAGATAGGGGTTTGTAAATTTCAGAACCCAACATTTCTGGGTAAGCTTGAAGCTCTTTACATTACATTTTCAAGCTAACAGAATGCTAGAGCACCAAGTTTATATATTTAAACATAAACAGTGGCAACAATTAGAAAGCCGTTATATTTAATTTTATAAATAATTTTTTTCATTATTAATATATATTCAGTCTTTCATATGCTGGACGTTTTTATATTATATTAACAGTGCTGTATGAAGTTTTTGACTCTGTTTTTTGCAAGACACTAAGTGAGATTCCGTCTTCCCCAGATGATTATTTCCCTGGGGTCAGGTCCAGGACTCTCGGGTAGCCTGGGCTCTGCTGGGTCCGGGGCTCTTCCACAGCAGTTTAAACCATCCTCGTCCTCTCCCCACCCATCACAACCTCTCGCTGAACCAAACCCTGGAGCTGGAGGCTGGCTCACACTGCTGCTGCCCAAGGACCACCTCTTCTAGGAAAGAAGAGGATTTTATCAGCCTAAGCAGGAATCTCTCAGTAACAGGAAGTTTTATTCCAATTATTGGTTTCTAATAAAGATTTTTTCATTGCTAGAAGAATTTCTCTGGTAAATTGGAGATGGCCAAAGAAAGGCCCAACGGTTTTCTGAGTGTTCTAGGCAAGATGACAATTTCAGAGCGTTGCTCTGAGTGCAAGGTGTGAGCAGGTACCTGCTGCCTCTGCAGCACGCTCGGTTCCAGCCTTGGGTGGCTCCTTGAGGAACCGCTAGAGGCTGCTCAATAAACACAGCCCCACCTTCGCCTCTTGAGGAGGGTGGATGAGATCATGTGTACGACAGAAGGAAAGCATTCACACAGCGCTTGCCTAAAAGACAGCATATTCTTCCTAGATGGGATAGTGGGGAGACACAAGAATAGAATTTTTTTTTTAAAAAAAATCTAATTTCTGGGTAATTTTATTTGCTGGCTGAATCTGTTAACACTTGAAGACATGATCTCGCTAACTGATGCTATTTCTATTACACAGAGGCCATTGTGTTTGATGAAACTGAGGTGGGGGGGGGGGGGGGGGGGGGGGGCGGGGGGAAGAAAATTTACACACAGGAACAAGCTAGAACTCCAGCAAAAATATCAAGGGATTTCATCCTTGTCCACGCTAAAGAATTGCTGCTGGGGAAAAAACAGGCGAGTGTGCATATATATATATACTTCCGTAATTTACATTTTAAATATGTATGTACCAATAAATACATATTCATGTTGTTGAGGAAAGATTTTGTAACAAACCTGTTCTCTTGTTTCCATCATCCACTTGAGTTTCTTGTTTAGTTCCGATGAGAAAGTGAAACTTTCTGCTGACTGCAACTGCCGTCTTTTCAATAGCTCGACCAACACAAGGCTTCCTTGTGATCTTTGGTAAAGTCATACAGGGAATTTCTTTAAGTATTGTACTAAACCCTGAACCAAACATCATCTAGGATCTGCCCAGATAAGAACAAAGCTACGCAGATGACATGAGTTCTGATAATCAGAATGCTCCACATCACAGAAATGAGTTGCATGTGCTGGAATTCTAGAGATGGATTCAAAGGAGCAAGAGGTGAGAAAATATTATAGGCAAATGTGGGCTCTAGAATGACCTCCCAAAATGGAGCTCACCGAGTCCGGCCACTTTCGTCAGTAAATTTAGTTTTGTGGAGCTGAAGGATCAGTAGTCAGAAGGTTACTTGTAGCTCAGTGCTGATTCATCTGGGGTGTTAAATGTTGCATTACTTAAGCAACAACAATTGAGAAAGAAGCTGTTTCTCGGAGATTAAGAGGTGATGGGGAAGAGTCGATGGCCTGAGGCTGCTTTTGTTCTTAAAAGGCGGGGATGGGGAGGAAAAATGCTGCATGGTATTTATTCATGAGCAAAGCTGGTTAACAAATGGGAACAGGGTGTTCATAAAATGACTATTCCAGTCATCAGATTGGAGTATTTTCCTGAAAGCCTGAACCACTTCGTAGCTCACTAAAGTCATACTTTAAAAAGGAACTGTTTGAAAGGCTATAGATACATGTGCAGAACTATCTGAAAGGAACACTCAAAACACGTATGGTTGTGCATCTGATACATCGAAAAAATCTGCCCTTCACACCATCAGGTTTTTGTGATATTCTGGGAAACCAACACTGACATTCTTGTTCAGGATCAATTTCTGTCTCAGGCATTGATGGTATAAAAAGTTTAAGGACAGTGCTGTACTATTCTTTTTTCCTCAGCTTTTTCCTTCTTCTGTGCTCTAGCTGTTTACGTTTTCCAATCTCGAAAGATTGGAAACTGTAAAATTCTAACGACCCAGAAGCTGAAGTAGTTGCTGTGGGTGTTTCAAAAGACTGTTAAGTAGCTTTGAGTGCATGACCCATTAACTGATGAAGAATTTGGCTGCTTACTGTCACTTTATTGTTTTGTCTCCTTCTGTACCTGCATCTGAACATTACTGTTCTGTCTTTAGATCAGTATGGTCTCTACTAAACTGACTAAAATGTATATCACATCACTTCAGCCAAGGAATTTCCTTAAGGAAGTCTGTGATTACATTACTGTCACACTAAAGTATTTGTTTTAAGGACCCTGTCATAGCATGATATCGTCGTGATTCCTCTTCACAGCAGTACTTGAGAAAGCAGCTTATAGTTATAATGGCATTTCTGGCCCCAACCAACTGTCAAAAAGGAAAAAGTTGTGAAACTGTGACTTAGTTTAGCTAAAGAATAGTTAGGGAGTCGAGGCTTCTATAAGTTCCCCAAAAAATTTACTTGCAAAAAAAGTTCTAAACCCCTGGTTAAAAACACAAAATCAGTTTTTTATATTGTGTAAGTAGTGAAAAGGATGCTGCATCATGGCTTTGGCCAGTCTTATGGTTTGCTAAAAGGAGACTCTTTTTTCTCCCTCCTGACTGTGGCCCCTCTGCTTATGAAGGCTCTGGCAGTAACAGAACTAAGTCAGCCTGGCTGGTGATCAAAAGGGGTTTTACTGGTGAATTAACAAGTGGTTTTGGTTCAGCCAGAGTCTGACCACAACTACAGCAGTAATAAAGAGATGGGATACATGAAGCTGGGGAAAAGAAGTGTGGTGAAACAACAAGGGCTTCCCACTTCTGGCAATGCCAAGCTGTTCAACCAGCTTAGCTGTAGTATTTAACTTCAAAAGTTGTGTTCAGAAGCTTTACCTGAAAAGGCATGTGTCAAATTTCAGATTTTTCTGAACAGAGTTTAAATTGAGAATTCAACTCAGATTTGCAAGTGATCATTTGAACCTGTTGTCTGATAACTATTCAAACCATTAAAGTTTTAAACTTAGGTATTACCTCAATATTAAAATTTTAGAAATTTCCCTTGTTTCTACGATGCAATGAAACAAAACACAAGGAGACTTAAACACCCTCAGCCAGTTTTGCAGTCATCTTATTGTGCCCACTAAGAGGAAAAGTGGCAGAGCAGTGCATCAGTTCACTGTGAATTTAACAGTTTCATAAATGCTAGTCCAGCATTCCCTCAGCAGTACTGCTGAAACTATTGAATATGTTGTCACACATGACCTGTTGATCTATACTGGGTCTGGAAACATTTTCCTTACTCTGAGGCTGAATAGGTCTTTGCCAGGCCAGCTATTCAAACATACTTCTCTGTTAGATAGTTACAAGTCACACAAAATACGAAAAATTCTTAGCTTTAGGCCACATGATAGCTGAATTGTGTTTTCCTTCTGGATCATAACTTGACTACATGATCTACATAATAGAAAATGTTCAAGCAGAGGATGCTCTATTACTCAGCTGTGAGGGTTAAAAGTAATGATGTAAGCTAAACTGAAAAAATAAATGGACATTTACCATTTAGCAGACAGGATGTAGTGTTTTTATTAACAGATATTGCTACTGCTGAATGTTCTTATGAACTGTAAATCTTCTTTTTTTATATGTTTAGTTCATGTAAAATATTCAGATTTTTTTTTCTTTTCTAACAAATTAAAATACTCCTTTGTTCCACCTGCCTCATTGAGACAAATTGTACAGTAGTGCAGGAATATGTTTGTCCTCCTACCTTGGGTTTATTATGCAGTCACTGCCCAAGAACATTTTCAATGATGACCTAGTTCTGGGTGGGCTATGAAGCAAAATGCCTGTTTAAAAAGGGAAAGGGGAAGAATCCAAGGGCTCTTTGAGGCTTTTGTCTATCACCTCTATATTATGAAAGTCTTGTATCAGATTCCCACATGTCATTATTATATGTATATAAACATACATATTTTATACTTAAAATTGGATGAGTTTATTATCCTGTAGTTTTCTTTGTAGTGCAAAAGAAGTGTGAGACTTATTACTGTTTGAACATGCCTACTGTAAGTTTCAGATACATCTACTTGTTTTGATATTCCTCTCCAGGGTAAAAAATTCAAATTGGCCCAGAGAACACACAAATCTGGAGGGAAAGGGAAAAGTCTAATAATTGGGTAAAATTTGACTGTCATCTTCCCAAGACATTAAGGAGAATTATGAGAATTAAGTTGAAGGAAGCAAAGAGGAAGAAAAGCAAAAGATGTTGTGCAACTCTGAGCAGAGATTTATTTTATAATACTTTGTAAAACCAACAAAAACTAGAATCTCTTCACATGAAGTTTGCCATATAAGATTGACTTTGCAAGTCTGAATGGAGTTAGATCACCTCAGTGGTCCAACCATAACAGTAGTCGAGGTACAGTTTGATGTTACTTCTACTACTTCTTGAACAACATACCAATTAGCATTATTTTTTGAATGAGTACAGAGACAATTCAGTATGAGATGTTGATTCAGTTGACAATACAATTTGATTTGAAGGTAAGGCAGTAACTGCAGAGCACTGCTCTGGGACACTGTCTCACTCCCATCTTCTAGAGCATCTCATGTAAGAGGTTCAAAGTAACACAGCTGAATAGGAATGCAGCTCTCTAGAGCATATTTGGCTGCATACCTAAGCAGTGTGTGGCCTTCCAGGGACTAAATGGCAGTTATGTTCCATTAATATAATTCCACCCTTTAGTAGTGGGCAAAGAACACAGTTTTGGAAAGTTCAAAATTAAAATGAAGACAAATATAAAATGTCCTTAAAACCTGCAATCACTGCATAGCTCTCTGTGGTGGAATAAAATGCACCTAAATATTGCAAATATTTATAGGTTAATAGGTTACATTGAATATGACACTGGCAATGCATTCTTTATTCAGAATGGATCCAGAGTCCAGGAAGTATAATATGGCTAATTGTTACAAAAAGTAGTGACAATAAAGCTTTTGCTTTAACTTTTAACAGGAATTAACCCATGTTCTATTCATAACTAGTAAATGATTTTTTACAAGGCCCAAAGGAGTCTTTTTCTGCTGATTTCTATTGAGTCTGGTTAACAGGAAGAATTGTTGGACTTGAATTCAACAAGTTAGTTCCGTGCTGAATGCTGCCTTCACATCTGATACCTGTCATGTCCCAATGAAACTTCTTGAGAGACTGTGCAAATGCTAATACCAAACCTTTGCAGGAATGCAGTTTTTACATCACATTTGGATTTTTGCATGCCCTAGGAAAAACTGAGTCATGATCCAGCTTTGGACTAAAGCCTGATGCTGGAGTTGGCTTGATATATGCAGAACTGTGTGTCCTTTATCAATGGTAGTATATCCTCATCCTTTTCAAAAGCCCTGTTGAGAAGATGTCTTCTGAATTATGGCTAAAATATAATTTCATGCTATTGTCAAGCGGGAGCAATATCCTGAGCCATGAATCCTCAGAGAGTCTTCTGCCAGTCAGGCCTTTTATTATATCAAGGATATCAAACTGATGCACATGGACTACAACTGTGGCCATATGTTGGTGTGTGTGTACACAGAGGAAGGAGTAATGAGGAGAAAAAGAGCTTCTATACTCCTCCTGTGCAGTACTTATTATTCATAACCAACATACGAAAAAATTGTGTTGAGTCAAGCAGTTCAGAAGTAATCCTTGCTGTTCTGACATGAACTTCATTTTATTAGGTGTTTAAGGTGTAGCCTTATGCAGAGCATATGGCAACAGCATTATCCAGATGGAAAGCAATTATTAAGAGCTATACAATGAGCAAGAGTTGCATAGCTGTAGTAACTTCAGAGTGAAGCTGCTTAAACATGAAGGCACTGCTGGGAGGGGTGGAGGAAAGGTACCATGAAGAGTCACTTATGTGAAAGGAGATGTTTCTCCTATGCAGTCATTCCTAAAAAAGGCCATATCTACTGCTGGTAGGAAAATGATAGAGTCACGCTCAAACCAAATGTGAAATTAACTATAAATGGCCTTATAGCAGATGTAAATTTCACACTACTATGGCAGTTTTTCTTTGAAGTGTTGCTTCCTTTCAGTGGGGAGCAGGGGGAGACAGTAATAACTATGTTGTGAATGATGTGTGAAATATGTATTCAATTTATACTTGTAATGCTGTTGTGGGAAACCTGTTATCTCTACAGACATTTGATTATTCTGCACTGCTATGTATTCAGCTAATGTTCTTCATTTTCAGATACTTGAGAGAAATTATAGAAAAATATGAACTAAAAGAAGATTAAAGAGGTCAGAAATGCTAAACAAGAACAGATCAAGTATATGCCTTTGGCCCAAACTTGAAAACTCTGAGGGATCAGAAAGGTGAGGAACGAAAATGAATATGTAACACAGGAGCTATGTATATGTGCATGTATATATACATCCATATTTGTCTGTAATGTGGGATCATGTGTTTTGATGAGCTTGCTATCCAAATGTTAACATTGCCTTGTTTGAAAGTTGTATTTTTATTTAGGAGATAGAGTAGGAAACTGAACTTTTATTTTTTGATTATTTGAAATTTGATGTTGAAGCCATTGAAGCAGTTCAAGCAGTCTTATGTCTTTATTCTCTAAAGGGCCAAAGAAACAAATAGATCCCTGAGCTCTCAATTTCCTTCATGTATAAACAATGCTCTTGAAATTACTGGGTTTTGTCTCAGTCAAGCACAGTAGATCAAATAAATTCCTCAGTGTTTCATGCCCATACTAATTCTTCTTGATACAACATCTTGATACATAGATTTTCTTGTTTCATATTAAAAATAAAGGTAACAAGTGGGGGTTTATGAGTTTAAGAGCATTCCAGTGCCCATCCTTTCCCTCAGTATTCCTAAACCATTGTACAAACCATGCCAATGCCCAACTAAGTTCCCTGTTGAAATGTGACAAATGCTTTTTGTCGTCTAGCCCTGATTGCGTTGTGGAGATGCACACAAAGACTGAAGAGAGCACAATTTATATTAAATAGCAGCATTTGACAACTAATATTTGTTGCCCAAGAACAAGGAACTGTGGGCATGACTTGCAGAACTGTTTGCTTAATAATCCCTTTTCCTGAAAGGAACTTAACAGTTTTTGTCAGTTGTCATACACTATTTTTTTTTCAGCTGACACTGTAATCCTGCCTGCTTAATCCCCATATTACCATTCCCTTATGATTTTTTCTAAGGAAGGGGTGTTTTCTCTTCTACATACAAGAAAAAACCCCAAGTCTCTCTGATGCAGCATATTGTCCACACAACAATGAAGACATTACAGTATGACTCTGAATAAAGGTTATAGTAGTGGTTTTGTAAATCCCATTGAGCCTGGTCTTGAGTAAGGGAACTTATCCCAGTAGTGGGTATTGCTTCACATGAAATCCTTGCAGGGCTGTGGAACCCAGTCCTTCACAGCAGCTGCCCAGGCTGTTTGCCTACTGGGGCTTTTGTTGCTACTATAGATAAACTGTGAAAATAAATGAAACTGGTACTTTACACCCACTCATTTTGTTTCATTATGTGTATGCTCACAACCCCCTTCTCTGCCCCCCAATAATATATTGGGACTATTATGGAGACTGCTGTTTTTTTGAGGCAATGAAGCTGCATCCTCAAATGCGTTGTCAGTTCCCTGTAGTGCTTTTAGGCCTGTGCAACAAGTTCTAAGTCTTTAAGGGATCTTCCTTTCTCACTGCATTTGAGTCTACATCACTCTAATGTGCACTGCAGATTTCATTCTCAGAAAAAAAAAAAATAAAGTAACTGATTCCAAATTTTTAATTTTCTTTTGTTGCCTGTAGAAATCCTTACGGAAACTTGCACTGAGATGCTGTTGATTTTCTGTGCTTTCTTAGAAATGCTGAGAATATGAAATACTTTCATGCCCATGAACCAGAGGATTCTGATTAAGTTCCCACAGAATACAATTACTCACACCTACTCCACCTCACTGCTGTGCCAGTATATCTTATTAATCATCCCTACTATCCACCCAAGCCTTAGAAGCTGCTATCATTTGTAACATGTCATGAAAACTGGAAGAAATGTTTAGTGGGAACCTGAAGTCCCATTTGCAGTGTACAGTGACAATAAAACAAAATATAGTTTTATACTCTGCACCAGAGGGAAGGATAAAGAGGGAAACTGTGGGACAGATTCATCAGTAAGAAGGTTTCTGATATGAATGTTCTGTGTGCTTTAGGCATTTTTAGGCAGCTTAAGTTTCAGCAATGAGTTCTGTGCTTAGATTTGTTTTATGGCATTGAATGTGTATTTGTTTAACAGTTGTTTCTTTAAGTAAACTATATTAAAAACCCCAAACAAACAGCAAATACAACTTCCTAAGATTGATGTAAATACTGAGCATCAACAGGACTGACAAATCCTTCTATATAATAATTTAAATTACAGATGAAGCAGAAAAAGGAGGATGCAAGTGATCTAGCAATTACACCATGGTGCTGCCTCAGAGCACTCAGAGTTACATATATTACAAATAATGAACCCTTACCCTGTGTGCTGGAGCTACCAGTCAGCCTACAGCATCTGTACCAGCCCAGAGGGATTTCAGAGAAACACACCAATTCATTTTCTTCGAGTCACAAAGCAGCCACCAATGGAAGCTCGGGATTCAAGCAGATGAAAGGGTAAGGAACATATTATCACCATCCCAAACATTGAATTCTTATGAAAAATACATCTCATGGTAAACACTTCCCCAAGACCTTGTGTGAACTATTTAACAAGAGCACAAAGACAGGTGGCTTTGCCAGCTAGGCAAGATCTTAAGATGTAGATGTTTATGTTTTCTTAACCTCCAATTATCTCTCTGGAGTAGAGGAGACTGCTTTTAAGGCTGCACAGAGCAGGAAGTGCTAAGTATATTCATAAAGGTGTGGCTTAGCTCCCTAGCAATTCCTTAGCAACAAGGACTGCTAGCCTTAAGTAAAACAAACAGGCTTTGTGGAAATCAAAAGTTGAGAATGCAAGCTGTTCACATCTCTTTGATTAAAGCAGCCAATCTTTGATTGAAGGTGGTGGGCTGCACCTTGTTCCCGTAAATCAGACAGATTCACAGGGTTTGGATAGATCAGTCTTGCTCTTTTGATAACAGTGCAAAATAGAAAATGGTTTTTAAGTCAGTTTTGCGAGATGTGTTGTGAGAAAAGGAGAAATTTACACATGAATTTATCAAAAACTTGATGTTTTATACATCCTCTCGTAGGGATTCCTGCATAGCTAGAATGCAATCCAGAGTTTTCAAGAGACAGGAAGACCTGATCTCACAGTCTTACGTCTTATATCTATATAAAGTAGGTGTAAAATGCTGCCCATCGTGACTCACGTGTGACAGTGACAGCTGGCCAGGCTGCCCTTAGTGAGGCTGCAGCTGCTCAGCGGTACCTGGCCCTTGATGTGCCCTAAAGCCATGGATTCAGGACGCTATCAGGGAGAAGTACCCCTTTCTTTGCCCATTCTCGTGAGTCACTGCCTTGTTTTCGTCAGGAGAACTGAACCAAATGAGGGAATGACTCCACTTTAGAGAATAGAGGAGCAGATCGGACTCCTCAGACTCCCTCCTCACACAAAGCAGAGCACTAGAGTCTGGAAAAGAGTAGTTAAAAGTTAGTTAAATCCTGGACATTTACTTCACTCAGAGCCAGAGCGTTATCGGTGCATTCACCCAAGTCACCGCAGAGCCACTCCCAGAATGTGCCAGGTAACTTCCTCTCATGTGCCCCAGGGCTCTTTTTCTCTTCCTCACCGCCATGTATTTCAGTGTAGAAAAGGCAAAATCTTAATGTATGTTAACTGTGTCACACCACGATTGAAATAATTACTTGAGGAAAACAAGGAATGACTGAATATAAGGTGGCATTTCCTGTCAAACAAGGATGTGCCACATTAGCAGAGGGTTATGGAAAGGAGGTGAGGAGGTACTGGCACTTATGAAACAGCTCTGTCAGGGTATATTAACACAACTCCAACTTGCTGGGAAGGGAATTGCTCCTGCTTGCATGTGCTTAGTTATTATCTGTGCTTATAAAGCAATTCTATAGCTGTTAAGTGATAAAATGCACTGAATTGCATCATATGGCATCTTAAATTTAAAATTTGTACAGTATGCCAAAAGGAATAATCTAGGCATACCTGCCTTCTTTCTGTCTGAATACATTTACTGACTGTGCAATATGTTTCTTTGAGACTATTGCTTCTCAGGAAACCATATCACTCCTGCATCAGCCAGATGTATCTGTGAGGACACAACTTCTCTTCCACAGTGTGTATGATCCAGCATCAGGCCAAAGGAAGAAAGGTACTTGTTTAATCATGCTCAGAGGTTAAAGTGAAAGAGCATTTCTTGATAGCATGAGGAAATTTGAGTGAGGATCTGATGACTCTACTGACATGACTGTGACTATACAATACAATTCAATGTGGACTAGAGTCTTCCATGCAAGCAATTGCATTTAGAGAAAAAAATTTCTGTAGAAAAAAAATTATTTTGCAAAACCTGCAAAACCTTGTGTTATCAAGCTGCAAATGGTAGAGTAGAAAATAAACTCATCTAATCTTCCTAGAAATTGGCATTAGTTCTGCTAGAGGCTGGTAGTCATGAGTCAGACAAGACTTTTTAAAGACCTTGTACTTTCAGGACATTGAAAACAGAAATAAAAATACAAAAAAAAAAAAAACAAACCAAAAAAAACAAAAACAAAACCAAACAGAGGTTTGTTGCTTCTTTGGAATATTATGCCATCCTTATGTGGACAAAGGGTGTGTCTGAAATCCCCTTGTCAGATCCTAGGTATGTAACAATTGCTGGTAGAAGTGAAGTGGAGCAAAATGACCATAATCTAGATAAAAGATCAGGAAATCATTGAATGATAGGTCCTATCATGTCTATTTTGGATGCACATAATTGCATTCATCAATGTATTATACAAAATGCTTTGATTAGATGATTAGATGTTTTTAAAACCCAAGTACTTCAACAGCTGGTGAAGTTTTGCTTATATTTTGCATTTATATTTTAATTCTGTTTATACAGTGGTGAGAAAAATAAGTATTAGCATATCTGTATGTGGAATAAGTTTAATTAAATTCTAGTGAAGAAACAGGTTAAATATCAGAGCAGTTAAATCAAATGGGAATGAAATATTATGAGAACACACCTTCCTTTTTTATCAAGGTTTTTATGTCAGCTTAGAGTTTATGGTACAATCTGAATAAACAGACAGAGATTAGTAATTTCTGCCAAGATAATTTCATGAGGCCAGTATCAGCCAGTTATAAGTAAAGCTTGAGAAGATGTAACCTGCATAAATTCATCATTAATTGTGTAAAATTTACAGTTGTTTTTCATTGAAGAGCTTGTAGTTCCAATATACAGTCCTTTGTATATTTGATGATCAGTTCTTTCATCATTGCTACATTGCAGCACTGATTATCAGCTCTCAGTAAGTGAGAGCAGTGTGGAACATGCAGATCTTTTGATGTAGATAATGGCCTTTGCAGTTCTTATGTTGTCTGTTTGGTTTTTTTATGTTTACATGCAAAGGTGACTGGAATTGGGTGACTGGAATCCAATGTTCCAGGTGGCTGTGGCCACTTCTCACTCTGAAGCATCTGTGATTTTGTGGTTCAATGAACTTATGAGAACTTTTTAGCTGTGCAGTGTGGATGCATTTTTGTGTGGGAATATGACAGGCTGAATATCACTGAATCAATGAAGGAGTCTTACTGAAGTTTTCTGTAAGGGTAATGGACTACTGAATTCCCTGTCTTGCTACTCCTATGACTGGAAGTCTCTGAGTTGATCTGTTAAATATAAAATGCAATGCTTTATGTAGACATCAGGTTATTCTCATTATGAAGAGTTGATCTTTTCCCAAGATATAACTTTATCCTGTTAAACCTTAAATGTGTAATTTTAAATTTTATTGTTTATAAATTAAGAAGATGATTCTATTTCATTGCATGTAAATACTAGTGAATAACAGAGTAATTGGCTTTTAGCTATTGCAGTGGATAGTGTTATCAGTTTATGTTTTTACACCTTTCACTAGGGTAATAGTGATGGTAACAAGAATGTTGGTAATGGAATTTCTTTCTTTTATAGCTTATGTAATAAATAACTCACTAGATTAACTTTTTCATTAAAAAGCAAAATTTTTACTGTTGGATATTCTGCCACACTAACAGGCTTGTAAACTGCTATATCCTCTCAATCGACAAAGAGAGGATGGGTTAGTATATAGAGGTGTTTTGATCTAAGACTGAACATCAGTCTTGCTTAAAAACCTGCCATAAAAAGAATATTTTCCTTTGAACTTCCTTTCTCATATTATACTCTACCTGAGACTAGTAAAAAAAGTGAGCAACTGAAATGAAAATTTATTTAGGTATTATTGTAAGTGAAATAAAGCTTCACACAAAGTCAATTTTCAATCACAGGTAAGGTAGATTGAAAGGGTCAAGAAGTACTTGCATATTCATCTCATTAGGTAACAGGAATGGTATCACATGGGTTGTCTAATTTACCAGAGCTTAAAGATCCTGTCTCAACTAGTTGCAGCAAATTATTTGAAAATTTAGCAGTGAGATCAGATTGGTGACCAGGAGAAAGTTTTTCATCAGCAAGGCAGTGAGCACTGGAATGGGTCATCCATGAATGTTTCCAAGACACACCTGCACAAAATACTGGCTGGTTCAATGTAGTGCTGGCAGTAAGCCAGTGTTGGACAAGAGGGCTTGCAGAGGTCTCTGTCAGCAATCATCTCAGTGATTCTAAATCCAGAAATCGAAATTATTTAACTGACTGCATTATTTCAATTTTTAAAAAACGGAAATTCAGTTTGTTTGTTATAAACTGTTGATGTAAATCTATAATAATATTTATGAAGGACACTAGAATGCATGCATGTTTGATCTGTCCACAAATTTGGTAGCAAAGTAAGTGCTTAGATTTTCAAAAGCCTGGTAAGTGTAATCTGGAGAAATTTGTCTGAACAGCTCACACCAATACTCCAATGGGAACTCAGCACATATAAAACCTTTGTGGAATTAAATCACTGGATTGACTGACATCCCATAAAGAAGAGAAGCTATGTAAAATAAAAAGGGAAGTAATTTCATTTTTATTTATCTTGTCTAGTCACCAATTTTATGTTTTAACTCACCTTTAAATCAATAGAAATTAATTTCAACAGATACAGGATTCTAAGGGAATGCCTCCAGTGCAGCTTGATGGTTCTGGTATCTGCAAGGTAACAATCCATCAGAACCACGGCTCTGAAGCTCTTATGCAGATTGCTGAGCTTCTGTGAATATCTCAATGGAAATTCTTTCAAGAATTCTACAGTGCATTGTAGTCATGCAGACCTACCTGGCAGACCAAAAACTCAGATCTCTCCAAACATCTGGACAGCAATCAAAGAACACTGCTGAGCACTTGTTCCCATGCTTTTCCCACTCAGTTGCTGTTAAAGAAAGGATGCCAGAAAATTCTTTATGTATGGGTTTATGTTTCAGGAGTTATAGTAAGCTCCTCCTTTTGCAAATATTGCTGCAGTAGTTTATAATCCAATCCAGGAGCCAAGGACTGAATGGGTATGAAATCTAAATGTTTTCTCACCTTTGCTTAGAGATCACTTTGCGATCTTTTATTTCCAGTGCCAGTTTGGAGATGCTGAGGCATGCAGAGAATTTACTACTATCCCTATACTGCACAGAAACACCAAGCCTCCATACTTACTCAATTTAATATCTTTATTTCTTAAAATCATAGAAAAAAGGACATCTGGACATCTTTTGGCGCACCTTGCCCTGCCACCATGGCCAAATTTGAAATTAGATCAAACTTCAAAATTAATTCACTTTTTTCAGGGTATTTCAAACCATGTAACAGAGTTAAATATCATTATCATCATCATCATAGTTTTCCTCCTTTTAACTGATAAGTAAAATATTTCATGAGGGCAAATGATTTCTCAATATCATACTAGTTTAGAGGGTTGACTTCTATATTGCCTGAAAGGTTATTGAGTTATTTCTGTAGACCTAAATGCAGCCTGGATATTACTCCAGCTCTCATGTCTCAGAAGTTTCATACTCCTTTTATTAGCCTTTAACAAAAGGACTTCAGTCATCAGGACATTCAGTTCACAGGAATTTTTAATAATGTAGTATAAGAGATGGTTTATTTTCTCCCTTCCCTTCCCTTCCCTTCCCTTCCCTTCCCTTCCCTTCCCTTCCCTTCCCTTCCCTTCCCTTCCC